>KZ302206.1:2301-32683 GCA_002554575.1 Amanita thiersii Skay4041 | reverse complement strand
GTGCTTAGGGGTTGAACCTTGAGCGCTAGAGGTCTGGAGGGTGTAACAGAAATGTTTGAAGTGAAGGCACTATTGGATAGTGGATGCACTGGATCTTGCGTCAACCATGAATTCGTAAAGAAGCACTGATTAAACACCATACCCCTACCCCACCCAATACCTGTATATAATGCAGATGGAACCAAGAACAACATTGGTTCATTAATGCATAAAATACAACTAAGGGTTAGAATCGGTGATCACATGGAACTCATGGACTTCAGTGTCACAAACATAAGCAAAAATGAAATATTCCTTGGTTATGATTGGTTGAAATATCACAACCCTAAAATTGACTGGAAAGACGCAACACTCAAATTTTCTAGATGCCCTGGTGCATGCCAAAGAGGGAGTTCAGTGAACAGTCCAGAGGAGGAGGCACTAGATATAGTGCAGTGGGATGAGATGGAAGAGGGGGACCACCTCTTAGTGGTCCAAATCAGCCAGGAAGAATTACGACTACAGGCATACCAATCTAAAGTGGGACAACTAGCCAAACAAGTCTATGTTCCACAGACTTCACAAGAACTCAACACTAAATTACCAGCTTATTGTTCCCCATTTAGAAAGGTGTTTGAGAAGAAAACCTTTGACCAGTTACCTCCAAGAAGACCCTGGGATCACGCTATCAAATTAATCCCAGGATCAAAACCCTTGGATTGTAAAATCTACCTGATAAATCCTTCAGAGCAGAAACAACTGGATGACTTCTTAAAGGAAAATCTCAAAACCGGTCGTATTCAACCCAGTAAATCCCCCATGGCATCTCCCTTCTTCTTTGTGAAGAAGAAAGATGGATCCTTATGTCCTGTACAGGACTATTGAAAGCTCAATCAAATGACAATTAAAAACAGATATCCATTACCCCTAATAAGTGAACTTATCGACAGGTTGTCGGAAGCAAAATACTTTTCGAGAATGGATATCCATTGGGGCTACAACAATATAAGGATCAAAGAGGGGGATGAATGGAAGGCTGCATTTAGGACTAATTGGGGACTCTTTGAACCACTCATAATGTTCTTTGGGTTGACCAATTCACCGGCTACTTTTCAAACTATGATGAATGACATTTTCCGAAATGAAATAGCTGAAGGATGGATGAGTGTCTACATGGACAACATCCTCATATTCACTAAAACCCTTGAAGAACATGAGCAAAGAGTGGTGCAGGTATTGGCAAAATTGGAAAAACACCAATTATCTTTGAAACTGGAAAAATGCCAATTCGAAAAAACTGAAATAGAATTCCTCAGTTTAATCATATCTGCAAACACAATTCAAATGGACCCGATTAAGGTGAAAGGGGTACTGGAGTGGCCAGCACCAACTTGTAAAAGGGAACTACAGCAGTTTCTGGGATTTTGTAACTTTTACCGAAGATTCATTGAAGGATTTGCTAAAATCATGAAGCCCCTTACAAAATTAACCAGTAAAATTGAGTGGCAATGGGGAAAGGACCAACAAAACGCTTTCAATGGTCTTAAACAGAGAGTCACTACCCAACCAATCCTAGTCATCCTGAACACGACTGCTAAGTTCCAAATTGAGTTGGATGCCTCAGACTTTGCCCTTGGAGGAATTCTGTCCCAACAACAGAGCGATGGTACTTGGCACCCCATAGCATACATGTCCCACTCATTAAATGATGCAGAGCAAAATTATGAAATCTATGACAAAGAGATGCTCATGATAATGACATGCTTCTACGAATGGTCCCACTACCTAAAAGGAGCAGAACAAGAGATTGAAGTACTCACAGATCATCAGAATCTGATGTACTTCAGAAAACCACAAAATCTCAACCGCCGCCAAGCTCATTGGATTACAGATCTCCAAGATTACAGATTCGTTATCAAGCATAGACCAGGCAAGGCAAACACTAAACCCAACTTATTATCCCAACAGGCAGGTCATGAAAGAGGAGATGATGACAACAAAGAAGTCATCTTGTTGAAAGAACACCTCTTTATTAGAATATACGATGATGACCAAGCCCTTTCCAAGACAGAGGATAAAATTGCCAAAATACCTAAACGGTATTGGGATAAACAAGTGTCGGACACCATTAACAATAAAAACCCAGACTATCATGTAAACAACGGATTTGTATACTGGCAGGGAAGGATCTACGTGCCAGTTAACAGGGAAATTTGGCATTTCATCATAATGGTTTGCCACAGTTGGGCGACCAAAGGCCACCCAGGAATAACAAAAACCATCGAGTTCATTACCTGGAACTACTGGTGGCCAAATATGAAACCCGATGTAGAATGGTATATCAAAGGATGTGAGGGTTGTGCCATGAACAAACCAGACCAACAAAAGAAAAAGGCACCCCTACACCCTAATGGAATACCACCCAAACCCTGGCACACCATTTCTGTAGATTTCATAGGGCCACTTCCAGAATCAAAAGGGTACGATATGATCATGGTGGTAGTAGACCGGTTGACTAAGAAGGCATATTTCATGCCAACAAATACCAATGTCACCAGCCTGGGAACAGCAGCACTCTACCAAGATAACATTTTCAAAGAGCACGGCTTACCTAGGAAGGTCATTAGCAACCGGGGCTCCCAGTTCATATCAGGGTTTATGCGGGACTTATATAAGGTTCTAGGAATACAAGGGAACTATTCCATGGCATACCATCCTCAGACAGACGGACAAACAGAAAGGGTTAATCAGGAGCTCATTGAGTACCTGCACATCTATATTAACAACCAACAAACCAATTGGGCAGACTGGCTTGCTATAGCACAGTTTTGTCATAATAATCAATCACATCGCACAACTGGATACTCCCCCTTTATACTGAACAATGGATGTCACCCATACACCAGGATAGAACCCTTACAGACACCTACCAATGACTCAGTTGACGCATTCATTAGTACAGTAAAACAAAAGAGGCACTAAAAAATGCCAAGACTTCCCTGGAAAAAGCAAACATTGAGATGAAAAAATCTTATGACAAAAAGAAAGGGAAAGCCATTGAATACACGATTGGGTCAAAGGTACTCTTGGATAGCTCTAACCTTAATATCAATATACCATCCAAGAAACTCGGTGCAAAATACTATGGACCTTTCACAGTCAAAGAGAAAGTTGGCAACTCAGCATACCATCTGAATCTACCAAGCAATTGGAAGATTCATGACGTATTCAATGAGTCACAGATTAAACCATACACTACACCAACCTCTACCGGCCAGACCATGCATACCTGTCCCCCCCCAGATTTAGTTGATGGAACAGAGGAGTACGAAGTCAAAGAAATCCTGGATAGCAGGGTGAGAAGAGGAGGCAAATTAGAATATTTGGTAAAATGGTCTGGTTACCCGATGGAAGAAAGTACATGGCAGCCCACAACAGATCTAGAAAATGCCCCTGAGAAGGTGAAGTCCTTCCATGAGAAACATCCCACTGCCCCACATCCAATAGCGATTAGACATTTTGAATTCAAATGCTATGAAAACCACACCAAACCTCAGGTACCATGCAGACTATTTGGATGGGAAGATGGAAAATTTGAGAAAGAGTATCTGGAGAAGCTGGAGAGGAATTGGAGGATCTGGAAAGGTGCAAGGCAGCAGACAAACTCCTTATGATTGCGTGGGCACAATCCTTAAGGAGGGGGTAATGTTACAATTTCTTTAATCTTTTCCTTTTCTTTTCTTTTTCTTTTTCTTTTCCTTTCCTTTTCGCAACAGACGCCCATTTAGACACACACCTTCATAGATGCCAGTCTAAGCGCACATCTCTTTTAACATCGACCTAGCACGCGTCTCTCTTTTACTTTATATTCCAGAGGTTATCGGTTCAATTCAGCTGAAAGCCTTTCTTTTCTCTTTCGCTGTACTTGAGACCATTGTAGGTAGTTATTTGTTCTTTAGCTCTTAGATAGTTTCTCTCATCAAGTAACTACTGGGTTCAATATACTCCTCTTCTCTATCTTCCTCTCCTCTCTTTCTCGCCGTCGACTACTGGAGTGATGCCTGAGAAGTGTAGGATCACGGTATTGGTAGTTTTCGTGATCTTCTAACACCTTACCAATATTCTTACTCACATTACAACCAGAGATAGCCATCAACTATCTCTTACTCATTTCATCCTACCATTTTAACTCTTCTTAGTTACCACTTCATGTATATAAGTAGTAACTACTTGCCTAGGATTCCCTAGGCTTTCAATACAAGCATTCCCTCCACTCTCACTTTGCTCTCACTGTCTGAAGATCTACCTAGAGCATTGCTCTACCTAGTGACCAGGCATATCTATATCTTATCTAAGCAGTGGTCACCTTGCCATTGCCGCTTCTCTTGAGAGTCCTATACTTGGTCTTTGGCTTACTGCCTGAGCACTGAGATAGACATCCCTTACAGAAAGTGAGACAGAATACCCTTGAGTGCTCATTGAACAGATGAGGGGGGGTTTTTCTTTCTTTTGTGGGATTTTTAGGACCTAGAATGAAAAACAAGGGAGATGAAGAAAAAGGGTGAATTTGGAGATGAGATGATTTGACTGAGGTTATTCAAATATGAAAACTACTGCTAGACAACCACCACCAGAAAGTGTTGAGAAACTTGTTTGTGTTTGTTTGGTCAAGTGAGATGGTGGTGGTTAGAGAGAGAGAGGTGTATTCATTTCATCTAGCTATTCTGATTCTTCCTAGTTACTCCTTTATGTATATAAGTAGTAGCTACCTTGCCTAGGATTCCCTAGGCTTTCAATACAAGTATCCTTCCTACTCTCATCTTGCCCTCACTGTCTGAGGAACTACTTAGAGCACATCACTCTACCTGGTGATCAGACACATCTACAGTATATCTTATCTAAGCAGTGGCTATCTAGCCATTGCTGCTCACATCAATAGTCCTATACTTGGTCTTCAGCTTACTGCCTGAGCACTGAGATAGACATCCCTTACATTTATATACTAAAGTAACTAAGGGGCTAAGCACTAGCTACATATGAGCACAGGTTTCTAGAAGAAAGGGTCTAGGGAACAATGGTTGGCCAAGTGTCAAGTGTGGAGTCTGGTGTGGTCCAAAAGTTGTGACAATTTCTCCCAATGTTAACATGTAGAAATAGCCATGAGATATCAAATTGTAGATATTGATGTACAGTATACAGTAGGACATCCCACAGCATAAAATATAAGCTTGGATGGGAGGTGCCCAAGGGGGGGGGGGGGGCTTGCTACAGTAAATGCTGATCTTGGGGGTTTGGTATCCCACAGGGTGTCCATTTTCAAAACAGTGCACAACACCCATACACAACATATGCATAGCTTTTTCACCCTCAACCTGTCAAACTTGTAGAGCACATAGAACCCCACAGTTAAGCCATTATTTGACCATAATATAGCCTGACCAAGTCACAAACATGTAGATGTATATATGTATCATACCAGTCTAAGTGTCAAGTCATAGAAGCACTGGGTCAGTGGTATCTAAGGGGCTTGTCAAAACAGGATAAAAAGATAGGCAATGTTTAAACAGGAAGGACAGTGTTGAAGATAACATCCCATATTTTACCTGACAATTTCATTAGGTTGCAACAGCAGCGATAACTTGGAAAACTCACTGGTAACACCAAATCCAAGTTCAAAGTTTTTGTAATGATGTGCTAAATGGTATTTCTTCATTTCACGAAGATATGCAGGAAGGCGAGTATGATGTAGACTTGAAGAAACAATATTAGTAGGAATGTAAGACTAGAACGAGAAGTCCACTTACGCATAGTGCATGCAGTCATACAGAATATCTGGAGAAACTAGTCATGATTCCCGTGAGATAATGAAAGAGGGGAACATACAAAAAGTGAAGGACCCTGCAATTATACCGTTCGCGACAGCTGTTGGGAACAATATATGTGCAAGGCGGGTGAACGGTGCTTGCAAGATAGCGAATAGGACAGGTGGCATAACCAGACGTAGCCTAAGTAGCTTCAGACCAGCTCCAAACCACAATATACTGGAGACTTACCGATCCATGGGTAGATAATGATGAATCCCATGCATCAAGAAATGTAATGTCAAGAAAACAGGTGTATCGGGAAGCCACTCGTCGATGTGGAACAAAAATCTATGCATTCCGTACTCCAGGATTGTCCAAACGATATTCCCGACAAAGAAGCAAATCATTGTCTGTATCCATGAGTGGGAGGGTATGATGGATAATGAGTCCATGGGGAGTGCGGGTTTCGACAGAAAGGAGGGAAGAGGCCCGGTAAATTGAAACGCGGAACGGAGGAAGAGGTATGCGGCAATAGGTCCCCAGAAGATGGGCACGACGTACCACACAGTACGTGTTGTCACCTGTAGCGTTTGCCGGTGTCAGTGTCTGCGTGCATCGAGCTAAGCGAAAGGATGACGAATACAAACTTCGAGGATATCAGGACCAAAGAGTCGCGCAGGTTCTACCAAGTGACGGGGTTGGTGCACTTGCTTGAGATAGTATGACTTGCTGTAGGAGAAACATCAAACCTTGAGTTGAGGAATGAAAAATGGTGGCTCACCTGAAGTTGCTCTCCCACACCTGTCTGATAAGAGGCTTTCGCAAATCGAGGAACATGTTCTTCTCAAAGTCCGTAGCGGAATCCGTATTATCCGGATGAAAGTCGTCGGTTGCTTCCCAATCTATAGGACTCGATTTATACCGCCAGGCTCTCTCAACACCACCTAGAGAAGCACTCACCATCACGCACAATAGTCTCATCCGTTCCCAGCCTTCCAATGACATACTCCTCCAGCATATCATATGCAGAACTAGAATGCTCGTGCTGTTCTGGGTTTTTCATGATTTCCTTGATATCTTGACCAGCATACTGTAGGATATAATCCTCTCCACCTGGATGGTCTCTAAGGAACGCGGTCACGTCATACACCTTGGAGTTGCTGATAACCCAACAACTTGTCTCCGTATTGTGTGCAGCAACATCCTCAATAGTGTAGATGTGGAGACGTTTGGACATCGTTGAGGATGAGGAAGTGCTTGGGAAATCAGTCTGACCACTTTTTGCAGTATTTCCTTTTTGGGATAGGTCACATGATATTACGACAGAATGTACAAGCGACCCTCGAACGCCCTCAGTCTCACTCTTCCCTCCTCACCAACGTTTAGCTCTTCCTTGTAGTTACTCAACACACACATGCTCGACTTCCAATCTCTATCTGAACATAAGTCAAATTCTACCTCGCCTTTGCTGAAATTGAGTAGAATCAAGGCAGTGGTCCCTCCCATCGATCTTGTGAAACCGAATACTTGTTCACTGTCGCCAGAAATGTCCTCAAAAGTACCACGGATCTGCCCAGGATTAATTCCTGTGTATATGCACTGATTTAGAAATTGAGTGACTCACAAGGACGTCATATTGCTTTCGAATGACCAACGCTTGTTTCCAGAATGCGAAAACGCTGTTCTCGTCCTTTAACTGTTTTTCTACATTCCAGATCGAATAGTCGTCATTCACCCGCATCCAAGGTATACCCGTAGTAAATCCACTGTGCGCGGTTGAATCCCACTGCAACAGAATATCTGTTAAGCGCTTTTTTGGAAGGTATTTGGTCACTCCTTCACCTGCATCGGTGTCCTCGCATGATCTCTCGCTTTCTTTGCCAAATCATCCATCACGTCACTCATTTCTACATCTTGCTTTCCTTGCTCCTCCCGTCGCAGCTGTAAGATTCTGATGACGCGTAAGCCAACCTAATACGAGTAACTTCCTCACTCACTTGTTCCAGTAATTCTGGGTCGCAACATCTTTGTACTCCTCTAATCCCCATGACCTTGGGAAATTCTTCAAACCCAACTCCTCTCCTTGGTATACATATAGCGTTCCTCCCTGTGCAATCTCGAACATACACAAAAGCTTCGCTGTACGAGCTTGGTTCTCATCTGTCGAATCGTCTCCAAACCTCGACACGGCACGTGCATGATCATGGTTTTGAATATAGATCCTAATATCGATCAACGCCCTACCTGGATTGAATAGACAGCAAACAACTCACGCGTTCCAGAATCCTTCATCCTTCTTGAATGTCTGCCACTTTCCAACAATCCTCTTCATTTCCGACAACTTCCATTTCTTAAACCTGAGTGGTACATCAGGCGGCGAATCAACATCCATCAGTTCGAACTGGAACACCATGTTCAGCTCCTTATTCTGGGGAAGGACGTAGGCCGCCGTCTGTATCTCGTCATGCGAACCAGGTGTCTCTCCAACTGTCATTATGTCGTATCCTTATAGATTCAGTATGTCTTGAGTCTGTTTACTCTCAAAACAAACCAAGCACCCACGGGAAAGTACTTTTTTGTTCATCTCTCGGATATATTGGTGTACCCTCGGCCTTTGTGAAACAAGTTTGTCAAGAGTGCCTATTGCAAACACAAATTGTATATACCCATTTGTAAAATGCATCCTTGCAGGTTGGTACTTTTCTTCTGGACGTGAAACAGGTGCGTCAGGCAATCCTTCTACTTTCGATATCATATTGATCACATCCATCTGGAACATGCGGCGTTATGCCAATCCCTAACAGCATAAAAGAGCATCACAACTCACTCGAAATCCGTCACATCCCTTATCTAACCAAAATTTCATCAAGTCCCACACCGCATCTCTCACTTCTGGGTTGTCCCAATTTAGATCTGGCTGTTTCTTGACGAACAGATGAAGATAATATTCTTCCGTTTTTTGGTTAAATTCCCAAGCGGAACCCTCGAAGATGGAGGACCAGTTATTTGGCTCTTCGGGCGTCTCGCCTGCAGAGGAATTTTTAGGCGGTCTCCAAATATACCAGGAGCGTTTTGAGTTGGTAAGCGGGTCTTTAGAAGCACTGGACTCGATGAACCACGAATGCTATGTGTATTCCAAATGTCACCGCAAAGTCTATCCAAGGCCAGGAAGAAAATAAAATAACCTCGTCAGAAGTATGATTGACTACAAGGTCCATACTATCATTCAAGCTTTGTCAGTCAATGTAACAGACTACAAACAGGCTTTTAATCACTCACATGAGCTTCATTCCGCGTTCATGAACAGCAGCTAGTAGCTCTTCCCAATCCTTGAGCGTTCCATACCTTGGATCAATGTCCCGGTAATCCGAACTGTCGTGGTCATGTAAATTAGCCCGTCCTCATCAGTTCAACGCGCGTCTCCGACACAACACCCAAAAAATAGGAAAAGATAATCTAGTGGGAAGGTATGCGGCCCACGTACATATCATACCCCATATCTGCTTGAGGCGATTTATAAATTGGACAAAGCCAAATCACGTCTACACCTAGCCCTTTGAGGTAATCCAATTTCGATTTGATGCCCTGTAGATCCCCTATCCCATCTCCATTGGAGTCGTTGAACGAGGCTGGGTAAATCTGGTATACAGTGGCGGTGCGCCACCATTCTCTGGGTATATCGCCGTTTGTGATGGTAATGTCGTGTGGAGACATTTGGTTTAGAAGGAGAAAAAACTAGTTGGAATCATTTAGAGGGGAGTGAGGTATAAAAGCAGCAGAGATGGCGGAACGATGGAGGTCAGGAGGCCTTCATCGATATGGATATGGGACATCGCGACTGTTTCTGGAATAGGGTTGAAGGGTTTTTTGGGCATGTTCGTTGTAATGTACTGGAGATGGAAGGATGGAGAACTTGTGATCTCAAGGCAATGCCACGCTCTATTGCACGTTGGAAGGGGTATCCGCACAGAGAAACACTATGTTGACGAAATAATAGCATGAAGGAAAATGGAGAGACGGAGATAAATGTCTGGGCCGCGTACCGGAAGTGTTCTGGATTATGGTGTCTAAATGCAAGGTAATGTTTGTTTTTTAAATTCAAGTCGGCGTTCAGTGAATTGAGACCGAAGACTAACTAGGTTCAGGATGACTTGTTGTTACTCCTATTGGCATGACATCCCTCTTCCCCTAAGCCCGTCTAACTTGAATGCTGACTCACCTTTGGTATTGGGTCTAAAGTTAGGAATTTGGGGTTTGTTTGCCACGAAGAGGGGGTTGTCAATTGGTGGCATTCTGGGGTACATAATTGGTAATGCTGAGTTGCCACATTGTTTGGATGACATCCGACAACATCGTAATTCATGCTATAACGAGAAGCTGGGCGTAAAAGCCCAAGCTGGAATAGAGTCAGAAGGTAGGTGTTGCTCCGAAGTTCTGGATAGGAGGATTTAATGAGGCATGTACAGGCAGTAGCACGTGTATGGGTGTACGAGATGGCTGACTAGTAGGGTCGCGGTGCTCCTCGTTTTTTACCTGATTCATCTGGATTTATCGATTAGATTCGCCAACGTACTTTCCTAAAATTTGAGGCTGAAAAGTGAAAGCAGTATACTTCCATGATCGAGCAAACAGCACCATTCAAATGGCGGATTCGGGCCAAGTCAAATCACGCTCTACGTTACAGAGTAATTTATTGTATGCAACTCGAAGGGAAAAATGGAGAGGAGGATTAGATCGGGTCTCTGAGCTTGCTACTTTCGCGAATTCGATCATCATTGAATGATCTTGATTGTGACTACATTTCGCCTGGAAATTTCAACACGGTTTGTCCTGATAAATATTTCAAGCCCAAATTACAATGAACGACACTGCCTCTACCCTTGACAAAGACCGAGCGGTTCATTTATTCATCCATTCATTCGTTCGCCCACAAACCACCCCTCTCATCGGCCTCAGACAACGCCGGCCGTTATACCGACCCATCTTCAGAAGGTTAAAAATGGATAAAAAAAAAAAAAAAGGAAGCAATACTTCAAGTTCTTCTTCCAAATAGCTGTTCCTGGTGGCGATATTAGATGATTATTAGTAATAGCTCCTCGAAGGGCATGCAGCACTGGTGCCATAAGTAAGAGCCATCCGCAGCACTACCATCACTTTGCGAGTGGAGGCACTTTCGGTTCGGATTTTTTAAGCCCTTTCGGTTAAGGAAGTCGTGATGATGGGATATACTACAGAGCCCGGCCAATGTTGAATGCGGAGCGACAACCCCGTGTACAGTACATGCATCCTGACACGGGCAATTAAACAAGGGTTAACCCCGACCCTATATTTGTGCTACACTTGCATATCAAGATACCAAAACAAGTCAACGTTCAGACTGTACCGCACTGCAGTGGCATTTTCTGTCAAACATTAAGCCTTGGGCCTTCTTCAAATGGTTTCATGAATTCGTCCATCAAATATTCCAGAAGTACTCTCTATTGCGTGACCATCATCCCTTCAGGTCTTGACTACATTCATACTCATAGATTGCCACCAGGCCGAGGTGATACGATACAGTTACGAGATAAACAAGATGGCCTAAGTGCCAGTGGGTGGACTCGGTGTTTTACACGGGCATTCAGGGTTCACCATGATGATGCTCGTAGCAGACCTACAAAGCCAGGTTACCAATCAATTAATCGTCAAAAATTATCTTCGGACTATTCGATTGCACAGCCGTGTATGATCCACAAATTCCCATCGTCACTTACTAGTACCCACCCACAACTGGCACCGACAATAACCTCCCTGGGTAAATGCGGCCCATCATGCCACCCAGCCACCTCCCCACACCCAGCTCCAAAAACTCAACACCGTCCAGCTCACCCCCTTCCCACCGAGGGCCTAACCACCAAGGCAGACACCACGCGAACCAACCAAAAGTCCACACATACCCAACCCACCTCCACTTCCACTTCCTCCTTTTACCATCCCCCTCCTTCCCTGCCCCTATCCCCAACCTTTCCGCCAAGTATAATATCGCATCCTCAAACATGATCACCACAGCTTGCAGCATAAAAAACTCCATGGTCCAGCTCCTGCACAGCGGTGAGGATTCACCCTCAACCCCGCCACTGCCGCCTCCTCTTCCTGTTCGGAACGGAAACACAGAAAGGGGGTGACAAGAATCCTGCAGCAGCGCACAATCACCTTGGTAGTGTATCACTCCTGAGAGAAAGAAACACGTGAAGAGTTGGATGTACCGCGAGGAGAGAGTATGTACGCGGATTCGCAGCGCCTCTGTGAGCGATTCGGCGTGGGATGTTAGACACTTTTGGGTTGGATATGGATAAGGCAGGCAGGTTTAGTAATCTTTCCAAGGCGAATAGTACGGGGAAAGGTTTATCACGCTTACCCGCCGGAGCATCTGGTGCCACGTTCGTCTATTCCACAGAAAAAGAAGGTCAACGACCGAATACACACCTAACAAAAAAAGAAAAAAAGAGAGCTTGCAACAACTCAAACTCACCCCCAAAACCTCCTAACGGACCACGCCTCCCTCCACGCACCCAACATATCCGGCCACTTCGTAGGCGGGCTCAGTCCACTACCTACCATAACCGCCGCCAGCGCACGGTATTGCATCTCAAACCCAGGATACATAAACGCCGTGGTGGCGAATCCTGCCAACGCCCGCCCTGCCCAGCCCAGTTCGCCCACCCATACCCCGCCGCCACCTTCACCAGCAGCTTTAAACACAGGATGTGAAACGATAAACGCGCCTACAATATCCCTTACCAGGATACATACCCCAATCCTCCCCACCTGCCTCGCGACAAACTCAGCTCGAGAAATCGAGGGGGGCGGTGGGGACGGAAGGGCATGGACTTGCTGGTGTGAGAACCCTATACAGCGTGGTGTAGTGAAGAGTTTGGTGGCCCATGCAAAACGGGATTTGAAAGAGTTGGGGGAACGGGGTGTTGGGCGGATGGTGCGTTGTGGGTCGGAAGTGAGGAGGAGATAGTCGGAAGCTTGAAGGAGGAGCGTAGATATGCCCCCACTTGCGAGGAGAAAGTCCAGGTCACGACGCCCTGTGCTTGGGTGGGAGGGGGACGAACCGGGAGAGATGGTGAGTCCAAGGAGGAGGATTGGGAGGAAGGAGAGCCGCCGGAGGGGGCCATAATGCGATGGAAGGGAGAGGAAGAGGATGGTGAGCAAGTGGAGAAGAAGATAGAGAGGCCAGGAGAAGGGTGTGCCTGTTGTACTTGTGCTCATTGTGCTCTTGCTCATTACTCCGCTCTGTGGAGGAAGGGGGCCCGGGGTGAGTACAGGTACCACAGAAAAGGACAGCCTTGCTATTTTTTTTCAGTCCACGTAGGAGAGGAGAGGAATCACATCATTCCATCATGAACGTTGTTCTGTGTTTTTTTTTTTTTAGATAAAGATAAAAGGAACTGATTGCCAAGCAAATCATGATGAGATTGTTTCCTAATATGAATATAAAACACACACACAGAAAAAAAGAAATGGATTGCAGGACACATGTACGCACACACGCAGCACGCACCACACAAGGTTTTCCCACTCCCCAATACACTTTTCCCCCCTTCCTTCCTGCCTCCTCTCTCTAGCCCCCATCATAATGCTTACCGCCTAACACTCCCCACACCCTTCCCGGCCAACTCCCGACTCCACCCTCTCAACACATGCTTCTGCACCTTCCCACTCGCCGTCTTGGGCAGCTCGCCATACGCCCCTTCCTCGCCCTCGCCCACGAACCACACCCACGCAGGCGCATTCTGCGGGTTCATCCGCGCCGTCACCGCTTGCCTCACCTCCTCCCGCGTCAGTGCAGACCCTGCGGCACCTGGCCGGCGCACGATCCACGCGCCTACGACTTCCCCGTATTTCTCGTCTGGCACGGCCACGGCCGCAGCTTCGAGGATACCTTCATCCGTGGTGAGTGCGTTTTCGATTTGAACTGGAAAGAGATTCTGTGTGTACCAGGAATGGGAATGGGTGTAAATGAGTATAAATTTAGACAAATCATGTTGTATGCGCAGCTCACCTCTCCTCCACGAATAATAATATCCTTAATCCTCCCAACAACTACCCATCGCCAAGATAATCAGCCACTGTCCATCCGATGCCTATATCAGGCTTACATAAAAACTCACCTCTTAAATACCCCTCTCCATCCATAATCCCCTCATCGCCAGTATACATCCACAACCTCCCCTCCTCATCGCGCCTCATCACCTTCTCAGTCTGTTCCTCATCATTCCAATACCCCTTTTGCAACAGGTACCCCGACACGCAGATCTCCCCCGGAACACCAACAGGGACAACATTCCCCTCGCTATCGAGGACCTTCGCTCGCACGTGGGGCTGCACTTTGCCGACCGTCTCAACGCGCTTGTCCAGCGGGTCGGCGTATGTCGTTTGGAACGACACAGGACTGATGACAGTAAATCAGGAAAAAACTTGACAAATAGAATGGCGCCGTTCACAAGCGTACCTCGTTTCCGCTATAATCAAACAAGAACAGCTCAACCCTCACCTCCGAGATACTCTGTTTTAAAAAAAAAAAAAAAAAAACTCACTCATGCCATACGCATTCGTCAACTCCCTCAACCCCATCTCACTAATCAACCTCTTCATCAAATCAATCGGGATCGGTGATCCAGCAGCAATACCCGTTCTCAGCCTCTCCATGCCTTCCAGTAAACCACTCCCACTCTTGCGCGTCGCCACCTCGGCCAGGATACCGTAAAAGTGCGTTGGCACGCCATGCAATGCCGTGCATCGCTCGTATTGGAGTGCGTCGACTATGGGGGCGGGGTCGAACACGGGGGATGGGTAGACAATACATGCGCCGTTGACCCAGGCTGCGAGGTTTCCTAGGACGAGGCGTGGATATGGAGAAGGGAAAAGTAAGTTCGGGTTATTTAGGACAATGGGAAGGGAAGGGAACTCATCAAAACAGTGGAAGAGAGGGGGGACATTGCCTGCAGAGGGTGAGGTGAGTAGAAGTGGAAGGGCGGAGTGAAGAAACATACAGAGTACGTCTTGTTCTGTCAGGTTCATGCATTTGGCAATCGAGAGTCCGTTGTTGAGAAGGTTGGTGTGAGTCAGCTGGGAGCAGGTATAAGGTGGTGAATAAGATGGAATGCGGGATATATGCTTACCGAAACGGCTTTAGGCAGCCCCGTAGTTCCACTACAGTCATCCATGAGCATAACCAAGGACAACTCAACCAAAAAACGATATCACCTCGTAAACTGCAAATTAATAACCTCATCACTCTTCAACCCGTCCATCCTTCTCTGGACCTCCTGGCCTTCCCGCGAGCCTTCCCGCCACACCATAATCTCTCGCCAATCTGTAGCACAGCGAACCTGCGAGTTATCAATGTCGCTCCTGTGTTCGTCCGCGTTGTCCACAACGACGAGGTTGCGGAGAGAGGGGAATGCAGGTTCTTGGATGGCGGTGGCGGAGGAGGGGCTACGAAGGGAAGGGAAGGCGGAGGAGAGGAGGTAGAGATAGGCAGAGGAACGGACGCGTGGAACGATGAAGAGGTGTTGAACGGAGACGAGGTTGAGAGTGGATACCTGGTATGCACACAGTATTCATACGGTGATGAGGTAATGAATAGGTGGATGGGGCACGTACGAGTTCCTGGAGACGATAAGCCGGGTTTATGGTGACGAGAATGGCACCGATGCGGGCGCAGGCCCATTGCAACACGGCGTATGCACTGTATATCAAAAGTCATCTTTCACCCTCCCAAACGGAATCTCACCCTGATAACCCACCTATTATTACCCATAATAACGCCCACTCTATCTCCCTTTTCTACACCCATCGACACCAGACCCCTCGCCAGCGCGGCGATGTGCCTCTCAAACTCTTCATAATCCCACGACAAATGGCGCGTCACATCCATATTCCTCGAGGGGGGCCCACCATGAGAGCGGGGCTTTTCAGAGCGGCAGATAAGTGCAGGCCGCTGAGAGTAGTGGTGCAGAACATGCGAGGTAAAGTACTCTGGGAGGGTGCGCGTGTCCAGGGGAGGGTTGGTGGGCCCCGCGGTGGATGAGAGGGTGAGGAGGGTGCGCGTGAAATGTTGAAGGCGCTGCTTGGCACCAACGCGACGGGCGACGTTGGTCGCGACCAAGGAAGGTTTGAGCAACGCTGATGCTAGTGACATGGGTATGAGTGAGAGCCGGGAATGCAAGGGATGGAAATCCGTACCTTGTCAATGTGGGTCATGAGGGGGGGGGTGGGGTTCCTATAGCCGACACTGTGGCGCCCATCATGATTGATATCGTCGACCACTCATCGTCTGCCATCGCACCCAACAACGACGAACGATCTTACATTATTCCCACTCAACAAAGCTCATTGCTCCCACCATGGCCAACGAGTCATGCAGTCACAACCACCTGATGTTTGCTCACTCACTCTCCATCCACGTCACTCACATCCTCCACCACAAAACCTCGGAAAATTCGAAGCTCCTCTCTCAACTTATATACAACATGTCCATTCCACCAGCGTTGGCCTCAGCAGCAGCAGCAGCAAGCACTCACAATAATGCTCTCAACATACCTCCTCACTCTCACTCTCACTCTCCTCTCCTCTACCCCCCTTCCAGCAAAAGCATTAACAACCGTCATCCCCAACACCTGCTTCTCCTCCTACTCTTCCCTCGAGTCCTACTTTAATTACCTCTACCCATGGGGTTCAGACCACAACGGCAGTACGTACCCACACTACCTTCTGCACTCAACTCCTAATGTTTCAACAGGCGCACGCATGCAAGGCAGCTCATCCGACCACTCCCATATAAGTGTCGCCTCTAGCACCCTAAGCCTCATCGCAACACCAACCACCAACGCTAACCCGCCTACTAGCACCTCCAACCCACACCCAGCTATCCACTACATCAGGTACGTCGCATCTTCTCTTCTCTTCTCTTCTCTTCTCCTAATAAATCCCTCCCTCCCACAACCACAGCGGCGCGGTACACGCAAAAGCCCAGATCACAGTAACCCAATCAAACTCATACACCCTCTCCGGTGAATTCAGCTCGCCCACCGTCCGTGGTACCTGGCCCGCATTCTGGTGCGCCCAATGCGTCCCTACTACCTACGTATTTCATTAAACGCATACATTTTGTAGGTTAACAGCAGTCAACAGCTGGCCCCCTGAAGCCGATATCGGCGAATGGAAGGGCACTGCCAACAACTGGTTCAACACCTTCAACACCTCTTCCATCGTCCGCTCAGACCTCGTTGCCTGGCCTACCGATCTCTCCTTCCACTCTCTCAAGGCCGTGCTCACCGCCGAGTCTAATAACGCTGATGTCAAGATTGATTTCTACATGGACAACACGCACAGAGCAACTCAATATGGACAGGGGTTTGTCGGTAAACCACTATGGCTGTAAGTTGTGTATTTTGACCCAACAAGTGCTTTAATTCATATTGTTATAGGATTTTGAACTTGCAAATGGAAGGATCATCAGGGAGTCCTGGACCAACTGGAACGACAACATATAAAATCCGCAACTTTCAAATAACGCGATCAGGGTAGAATAGTTGTAGACAAATTGAATATATTCCACTATCTACATCATTCACAAAGAACCAAAGACACAATATCTTTTTGAAGACACTCTGCCCATTGCCCGCAGACAACGACAGAACACATCAACAAAAAAAGAGATCCCCCGACGACACAAGCCAGTAGTGCAATAGCGAGGTCATCGCGCCTCCAGGTTGCAAGCAGAGCCCGAGAGAACTGGGGCGGCAAAAATTAGATAACCAAATAATGGAGGCGGTGCCCCCATAATAGTGGTTAAACTATTAAGAACAGATACTACACTTGATCTAAGCCAAAAGGCCAGAGTGGTAAGGAACCAATGGGGGTGTGGTGGGGTTTATATAGGAAAAGTTGGGTGCGCACGGACCATGCTCGGTCCGGGTTTAGAGCCGATCGTGCCGTTGATGGTAAACAACTTCTAGTGGATATCTTATATACTGTATGTACATTAAAAAAAAAAAATTGAACCGGGCCTATCTATCTGTTGTACAAGGACCATGTATAAACAGAGAGGGGGGGGTGGGGGGGTAGCAGAGACGAACGTTCCCAACCAAGGGACCCAATATTGATTTATCCAAAAAAAAAAAAAAAGAAAAAAGAAAAAGCATAAAAAAAAACGTAAAAACGCATGAGAGGAGAGCAACCGAATAGGATTGTGGAGGAGGATAGAAAAACCATTACCGTTCACCAGGAACTGTTTTTTTTTCTTCTCCTTTCCATTTTGTTTTTTTTTTTTTTCTGTTTTTTCTTTCTTTTTTCTATCGCCACCACCACCGTTGGTACGCCCACAACCATAGACTCTTAACCACACTCTGCGTTTGGAGTCCATTTTCAACCATACCCGCGCGCAACAATGGATCAAGCAGCATCGGCGTGCAATACGTAAACCACGTCAGAACCCACACGTACCCCAGCACCCTCTCCCATCGCCATCGCCACCGCGGCGTTGACCACTTGGTTGTTGTCATTGTTGTTGACGTCGTCGCTGGCTGCCGAGGCACCGACCTCCACATTTGCTTGGCACACCTAACCACTGCTTCTTCAACGATGATAGCCACGGGCTGCAGTAGGAAAAAGCTCATTCCCCCTCCTCCCATCCCCACTCCCGTTCTTACACCTTCTGCTCCTACCATGCTTCCACCACCTCCACCACCTCCTCCGCCGCCACCGCCGCCACACCCGCCCAGGTGGCAAGAACTAGAAGCTCCCCCACCGATACCAACCAAACCGCCGCCATACAGGGAATAATCAATCCCCGCGTGGATCAGCCCCGAAATGAAAAACGCCGTAGTGAGTTGCACGTAAAACGACGAAACGCTGCCCGGGCGAAGCTTGAGAACATCTTGCGCAACCCATCGTCCATGTGCCGTGAGCAGCTGTTTGCCGTGCACCACAAAAAAGGAGAATATACAGAGAAAATAGAAGAAAAAAATTTGTTGAGAACCAGTATTCTTCGCGCCACATGTTTATAACATTGAAGAAATATCCTCACCCTTCGTAATAGCTGATGCCAAGTTCGACTGCAACGAATTGCCCGAAAGAGGGGGAGAGACACCGAATAAGGGAAACAAAGAAAAAGTAGAGAACACAGTTGATCTCTCGTTTAAACCCACTCCACAAAAGAAAAACAGTAGAAACGACAACTCACCTCCAAAACCTCTGCACAGTATACGCACCACTCCAGGACCCAAACAAGGGCGGCCACTCCTCCGGAGTCGAAAATCCGACGCCAACCGAGAGCATCCCTAAGATCCGATAAAACCTGTCAATCTGCAGCCACGTCTGCATCGTCCAACTCAATATGCTAAACCCGCGCCACAGCCAGCCGTACGCCGTGATGGAGGGCCCGTCTTTAGCGTAGCATGGGTTCCACTGGTCGTGGATACGCAGCACGTCCAGCGCAAGTGCGCATAGCACTAGGAAGGTGAGCTGTGATTTCAGAAAGTTGCTTTTCGAAGTCGTAAGAGGAGAAGGGGAGGGAGAGCGGTAATGGTGGCGGCGTGTGCGTGTAATTGGATTTGTGCGCGCATCGGTGCTTATCCCGTTTGCGTACCCTTTAGCGTGTCCCCGTCGTCGTGGCTGTTGTTGCTGTCGTGCATGTATTACCGTGTCATTTCCCACCCCGTGTCCCTGTCCCACTCCCGTTCCCATACCCGTGTCCGTATCCACATCCAAGTTCGTATCCGTGTCAATCCCATCACCACCACCACTACCTTCACAATCGGCCACCATATGCACCTTCCCATTACCATTACTACTGCCACCACCACCTGCATCCCCATTTATCACTGTAGCCCCATTCTCCTTCCTCTCATCCGACGGCGACGGTAATGGTGACGGTGAGGAAGACAGTGACCGAGTCGTTCTAGACTTTGGAGGAGGAGGTCCATGCTCCCACCCAATCCCACGTGGGCTCGCAAACAACCTAAACGCCCACCTCATCCTCTCCCTCCCCCCCATCCTATCCGCACGCTCCACCTGGCCGCGCAACCTCAACACTCCCTGCACCTCCGTCAACAGGATAAAATCCGACGCCGCGAACAGCACTGGCAGCGCCACCGATGCGATCCTGCTCGCCCGTATTGGTCTGCTACTCGTCCCGGCCCCTGTCCCGGTACTACTCCCACCGTTGCTCCCCTGCGACAACCATGCCTGTTGCTGGTGCGGGTGCTCTTCCGGACCGACCCCCTCCACCGCCGAACGCATAAGCAGCGCCACCAACCCCGCAATCGGCACAAACAGCAGCACGCGGTAGCGCGACGGCTTCACGAACAGCGCGAGAAAGTACACCCCAAACAGCAGCGCGAACAAGAACAGATCGTGCGCGACCGACGACGACTCGACGGACCATGGTTCCCACCTCGACCACCTTGACCACCACCACTTCCCCAACTCCCGCTGCTGCTGCGACCAGGACCACCATTCGGACATGGACATGGATATGGACGTCATTGACATTATCGACATCGCCAATCAGAAAACCAAAAAAAAAAAAACGGAGGCGCTCTCTCTTTCTCCCTCTCTTCCTCCCTACTATTGTGTTGCTGCGAGAAGCGTAAACGAGATCCTTTTAATAAGGAGTTGGGTTAAGGGAGGACGAGGAGGGGAGGTGCGGAATGTGAGGGGGGGGGGGCGAGATAGGGAAGAGTAGGGGTAGGAGGGGAGAGGCCACGAGGGAGAGTGATGGGGGCACGTTATAGGCGCATTCAGCTCGGCCAGCTCTCGAAATGATGGATAATGATGAGAGAGGGATAGATGGGACAAAGAGGCGCGGCCACACCCATTTACTTTTTAATTTTATTTTAATTTATTTTTTTTCTCTTATTGCACACTCTTTTTTACTCTGCCAATACGATGGAGCTTTTTTGGGCCCCATGAGATTGAGATCAAATAAACAAAACAAACCAAAAAAAAAAAAAAAAGTTTACGCTATCATTGCTATTCAAAGGGATCAAACTGAACAGTTAATGAAATGGAGAGAATGCGTTTTGCATTCCTGGCCCGCCCCGCCCGTCCGGCAAACAATCCCACCCAACCCACACCACCTACTATGACTTACTTTCATTTCCATACTCAGCCACCTCCCATCTCCCACCATTCATAAAGCACACCTTGCTGCCCCCCTCCCCCCCCCTCCCATCCCAACTCACCACTTTTGCCAATCACATACATTCTCAACAAAAATAACGAGATACCATGTATCCCATCCCCCGCCTTCCCTTGAGATGCTTCTCCCCTCTTCCTTCCCCCTGAGCAAATAGGGACCCAAAGGGAAAACTCCTAATAGCCAGTCTAAACACACGAGATCAAACCTTGATCGAAAACCTATTTAGAAATGAAGAAGCAGAGAGTGGTTGGTACAAAAAAAAAAAAAAAGGAGTGAAAGAAGGTTGACCGGACACGTAAACCCATGCCATAATCACTAGACTCGTGAACCAGTTCGTGAGAAGAAAAGGAGGTGGGGAAGAGATATATGAAACAAATGGAATACGAACAAAAGCAGGCGTCTGTACCCGTTCGGATGGTTCATTAAAACACCCAAGCGTGGGTTACTGTGATAGCATGGCGAATGTAGTACTGTAATTCACTAATGGAGAAAGCATCTCGCCGGAGACAAAAGAGAAATCATCGCGGTTCTAACGCGGCTGAACAGTTGAAAAAAAGTAACTGAAAGAGTGGCCAATAGGACACCCATTCTAGTTGGTAAAGTTATTGTCTTGGGTGTTATACTGTAGACTTTGCTTTGCGTTCATAGATTGCTGCGCTTTCGGATCTCGTCCATTGTCATAATTCTTTTCCCTTCCCATGCTCTTGCCTCTCCTTCCGAGCGACGTAAACGCCTTACGATTGTTTACCTTTTCCCAGTCCCCCCTTCCCTTTTGTATGCATGACTTACGAGCCACCAGCCCTCGCGCGGCTGGGTAATGAGATGAAGACCCGTGGAAGGGCTCTACAGCCGATAGCCAACAGGAAAAGATTCTCCAATCAAGTTTAGCCTGGAACGTGGAGGGTCTTTTCGAATACTGTTTGCACGCATAGTATTTGCACTTCGCCTAATTGATATTCCTCACATGTACAGTAATTCATGACAAATGGAAGCTTGCCCATAATGAGCAACAGATGTCTGTAGACGTCAGCCTTGCTACAACTTTTTGTACCCAATGAGGAAACTGAATGATGCCTGGATTCAACCCATTGCTTCTTTTTGGGCAGTGTTCCAATGAGGCTCGCGGGTTCAATAAGGGGAGGTGAAGAAAAAAGGTGTAATTGGTTACTGAATGAAATCACGTCTACACTAGGCCTACGCTGAGTGAGCGCTTTTGCTGACGTGTCGAGGAGTCAGCCGCATGTTTGATGCGTTCACCGGTTACTTGATGGTTATCAATACCCTTCAAGGATGACCGCTAATTGACAATGACATACATACCCCGTGATCATACTCCAAGCATCGTACATCCACCCTGAGGGGGACCTGTCTTCGGTAGTTTCCACGACAAGAACGGGGTGCCAATAAATAACGACATCCATAGGTATCGACGGTGGTATATGCCCAACTTCTATCATCTATGCAAACCATGCGGAGAGCCCATCATACACCACAAATATGATCCCACTGGCAGGGACGGTTCTGGCGACAGTCATTCCACAACCAGTGTACAAGCCCCTCAATCCATGAGAAGCGTACATTCGTCTCAGGACAGCCAAAAACGTGTTGGCAGATGAAGACGTCTGACATAAAAGCCTGCCAGATTTTATTTCTGCTTTAGGGTCAGGAAGTGTCGATAAAAGAAACCGCGGCGATTTGGTGCCCGACCGAGGCCGTGCCTGGAGTACCTCTTCAGTTTGGACCGCACTCTTGACGGTATCGGCAGGATACAACAGCAGTGTGCTTACAGCACCTGCCAAAGCTCCTGCTAACGCCGATTCCCAGGGTAGCAAACTTTCATTTCTGCTCTTATGCATCGTGGACCTCATACTTTGTCGGCGTCTTCGGTCCTGTAACCTAGCAGCAGCCCATTCCTTGACAGAAAACCATACCGCGCTCCCACCAGTGTCCCGTAACATGGTCCCAGTATGACCCAGCCACAAGCCTCGTAAACCACGCACCCTGATAATGGATGCGGTCACAGACAAGATTCCAGGAGGCTTCCACGTAGAACCAGCAAGTTGATTTCTCGTAAAAGAGGCTATTGGCGAATGAGATGAGGAGCCCATTGGCCGTTGGCGGGAAGTCGCCGTCACAATTGTCCCCACAGGCGGAGCAGCAACAACACGTGCAGGCAAAATGAGATTTGACACATGAACAGCCGCCATCGAATAATTACGGGCCGAAGGTGGATCCATGTGAATGGGCATATTCAACATCTGAACTTGCATCCGGCATTTCACAAGCTCTACAGGCGTTCTAAAAGGAATACGGCCCAAAAAGAGAAAAGACAAAATGACGGAGTCAGAACTATCGTGGAGAGAATCAAGCAGCTCTAAATACGCACATTACAAAACTGGTAACAGACCCGGCGCCGCCAGCCGCGACTGCCAGCTGAGGTAAGGACAATGTGGTCCCAGACCGTGTTGCAGACAATGAGTGAATGAGGTTCTGGAAATACGAATATGAAGTGAAAAGGACCGAAGATTCAACCATAGCACCCGCGATGGGAGCAGTTAAACCCTACATTCAGGAATGAGCATTCCCAACTTAGTACGTGATGAAGCCATTACAATAATATGACACACCCTGTATAGTCCTCGTATTCCTTCCCCCCTCCACGTTTTCACAAGACAGTCACACGGACCATTAAATCGTAATTGCGATGTATTTGTCTGAGACAGCAGTTGTGCCTGCAAACGAACTTTGGCCAAATCAAAAGGGTATTCAAACACAGCAGCCACTATCCCAGCAACCTTTAGATGAAATCACGTCATGTAATGCTCAGCCCTTTTTTGGACTTTGACACTCACACCGCCAAATGTGATGTCTTTCGCTGCTTCTCT
The DNA here is from genome assembly GCA_002554575.1 of Amanita thiersii Skay4041. Taxonomy (NCBI): domain Eukaryota; kingdom Fungi; phylum Basidiomycota; class Agaricomycetes; order Agaricales; family Amanitaceae; genus Amanita; species Amanita thiersii. The sequence goes on along the minus strand of KZ302206.1, from coordinate 8,819 downwards.
AATAGGCATCAAGGAAGCACGATCATGCAGCGCCGAGTAGTGTAATTGCAGCGAATCATCGGCCCCCATTGTATCTGCAACGAAACGCTTTGTAATTCTGTAGAAAACGTTCAGTGTATGCGGGCATCCATATCGCCTTGCCGGTTGAAATGCGTGTATGTTGAGGATTTGCAGAAGTCAAGAAGTAGCAACTTTAATGTGTGACAAAAGAATCACGGTGTGACCATAGTCACACCATTGTGGGTCGAACTGGTTCATCCAATTACAGTACACTTTCATGATCAGGTAACTATACATCTGGTGCTGCTAAGGCTGCTATCAACAAATCAAGGCTTAATCGCTATCTTCAATGCACCACGGCTATTCATCTTATCCAAAGCTTTCTGGAAGTCTTCAAGCTTGAAAACATCAGTAATCATCCCTGTGGTTTTAATCTTGCCACTATCCAGATAAGCAACTGCTCGAGGGAAACAGAAAGTCTGTGAGAAGGACCCAATGATCTATAAACTTTGGTGAGTAACGCATGTGTGGCTCAACTATGTTCACTGACTCTTATCTCATCTCCGAATATCTGGAAACGGCATTATTAACTTGGTGGATTATGGTAAGAATGCTGGTATACCTTGGACGGCGGCCAATGTACGAGGGCCTTGTTTTCATAAACGCCATAAATCATCAAAGTCCCACCACGTCTGACATAATTGATACTTTCATTCGCGAGCTTTTCCACGCCTGTCGCCTCAACGACGACATCGAAACCGTATGGGTTGTCTTCTTTCAATTTCGCCCATTGGGCACCAGGGTTTTGCCTGTCGAGCTCAATATACTCATCACCGGCGTCAAGTTGCTTGGCGATATCCATCTTGATACCCTTATTAGCTGCAATGACCACCCGCGAAGCACCGTTTAATTTCAACAGCTGAGCCAACATAAGACCGGTCGGGCCTGCTCCGAGAAGTAGCACTTCCACCCCAACAGGGGGATTCAGCTTATCAAGACCATGAATAGCACATGCAGCGGGCTCAAGCAATGTTGCTTCTTCATCGGTGAGGTTCTTGATCTTATACAACTTCTTTTGTTCACTTTATATCGCCAAATGAGGTTTGTGTTCCCGCTTGTAGGTTTGATGACTTACTATACGGCATATTCTGCGAATGCACCGTCCTGCGTAACACCACGTGAATTGAAATTTTCACAAAGTAAAGATTGGCCACGGCGGCAATAGAAGCAGGTCTCGCACTAGTTTCATAGTAGATAGGGGCGATCAAAACGAGGTGATGAGTTATGAGCTGATGATATCCAGGGAAAAACAAACCTACCGTGATGCCAACATCTACAACGCAGCGATCGCCTATGGAAAAGTCTTTGACATTCTTGCCCATCTCCACAATGACACCGACCGCTTCATGGCCAGGAATAAGCTACAGATCATGATTTGCATGCGAATCGACCTGAAGAGTCTTATCTCTTACGGGGAATCTGGAGATGAATTCTCCCTAAGTTAAACGCAATGTAAGTTCCAGTCCGAAGCTTTTATGAATGGACGAACTTGGTCTATGTGGGCATCAGTGCCGCATATACCTGATTATCGTGATGTATTAATAGAGGGCAGTAAGTCCGAGGTGAAGGCCATACCGCAACTATTGACTATAAAATGGGCGCATATATAAGCATATTAGTACAGCATGCGGGCGGAACACTATATACTTTTCATTAAAACCTCATCGTCCTTTGGCTTGGGGATTGGTACACGTTTGATTTCAAAGTTTCTTGGCTACTCAAGCATTGAGGCAACTGGAAGGTGGATACAGAGACGTGACATCATACTTCATGATAATAGACTGCTCTCATGGTTCCTTCCGGCATGTTTACAGATGTGGAGTGATATGTTCAACTGGCACCTGAGGATGGGAGATTGGAGCGGGGTGGGGGAAGCTGATAGTGGAGCGGGGGGGTTTCTTAGGTGGTTATATATGTCAATTGTAGAGGCTGAAGATTCCTCCGGTTAATAGGACAAAGCTCCGTGCGGTTACCCGAGCAAACTTGGGTTTGAGGGTCGTCGCAGCTTTTGCAAAAGTAATTCCCTGATGTCATCACCATTAGTTATCATCGTCTTTGTCGACGCTCAGAATACATAGCTCCACTTCTTCCTGCCCCATTCAGTTGCCTGTGTGAACTTGCTCTGGTCGCTTATCCAGTAATATACGGCAAACTCTTTCACCTGACAACCACTTCTAATCATGACAGTGAATATAGGCTTATGAAATGATGTCATGTTTCCATTTCTGGTCAACTATCACAGGAACTTCCACCACAGAGCTCCACCACATCAGAAGCCCCCCTCGCCTACGACGAACACGAGCAGGGAGCTGCTCCGAATACGCCATATATATGCGACCGTGATACAACTCAAGTTTCCCCTACCATTATTAGATATCATGCGAAAATACCTTATGCTTGGTCTGTGGCTTCACTCGTGCAGTAAGTTCAATGACCGCGGTACAGTGAAAGAGCGGGGAAGTCCGGGTGGTTGAAAACACATGTAAAGTCGCCCTGAAGTTTAACTTTGAAATTCTGCAGCTGGCCGTTCCAGAATCAAATGTCGATCTTACCTTGAGTTCAACCTTTTATCCAAGCACAAAGGTATATACTTTTCTGATTGTCTTATGGGAGCTGATGCTTTCACACACACACACACTCGGAATTATCCCCAATTCCAAAATAATCAGTATTCCTCCGACTCGAACGCATTCTGGGTTGTGTCACATTTGCGGATCAATCACGCGCCACCATCATTTCCTCCATCGCGCAGAGCTTATCATTGACAGGTGCGGCCACAAAATATCGCAGTCTCACTCAGACTTCAATGGCTCAATAATGCTATAACCTGACGACTCCTCACTTGCAAACAGGTGACATTCTTTTATATCCCCAATTCCGAAAACGCGCACATCAAACCTATCTTGGAAAGGAAGCTCCCTAAAATCGTAAAATGGGAGAACACATCTCTTTCAATTGCATGCAATACGATAGAACCGTTGACTGGAAGACGCCCCAAACCAGCTTCTAGGCCATTTTCATTAATTTGTCCGGCTGCGAAGACTGAATTGTGCCCGATGCCGAACTAAGAACGCTTTTGATCTCCCTGGGCTCTTCACCAGACCAGTTGACATGCACATTCACCCCGCCCCCACTATCGCCATCAGCGCCTGCCTGTTTCTCCTCAACCTTGGCCTCTTCTATGTAGCCCTGGCGGTTAAACCTGCCTCACTGCGCCGGCTATTCTTCCCTCCTATTGCTATAATCAACCTATATCTCATATCCTCCCGAAACGAAGATGTTTTCGGTTTCGCCGTCACCTATTTCTCTAAATGTTCCTTGGCCACGAACATATTCGTTGCATCGGACTACCTGCTTTTAACTGACGTCCAGACTGAATTTTGCACAAAAAAGCAGGATACTCCCGTTTGGTCGCGCACGTTTTTCGAGCGCTTAAAGTGGGGTTTTCTTGTTGTTCACAGCCCTCGCGGTATTGGCTGGACACACGATACTCGTAATGGGGCACCACGCGCACAGGGTTACCACCGCGAAAACTCTATTACCAGATTTACTATCAACCAGGTTATGCGCCTCGCTTGTTACCTTGCCCTCCTGATAGGCGTTGGCGACACCTGGAATACTTGGTTCTACAAGAATTATCCCCCAGTACGTTCACAACCCTGGTCTTTTCGGCCGATAAGCGTCCTAGGTTGGACAATCCCAATTTTCCTATCACTTGATGGTTCTCACCGACTTCTCAATTTGATCCTCATCCACCTCCGGTGCCTGGAGCCCCAAGATTGGGTTCCTCTATTCGGATCGTGGCGCGAGGGTTATACGATACGCAATTTTTGGGGGTGAGTTTATCAACCTTCCTTTTCTCTCGTTATATCCATCTTGCCAATCTAAACTGTCAATTTGATACGCTCCATCACTCTGCTTTCGCAAAGTCGGGTGTGGCATCAGTTGACGCGCAGGGTAAGTGTACTTTTACTGCTTCCTTTTACCTCCTTCTGAAGCACGATTGCCCACCTCACCCTGTTGTAACATGATACACAGTTTACCTTGGCACACGGGGAATTTGTCGCATTACGAGTATTACGCTTCCAGAGGCGAACGTTTCTATTCTATGCCGTACGGGTGTTTGTGGCGTTCTTGTCATCAGCTGTCATTCACGCTGCTGCGGATTATGTGTTGTTTGGAGAATGCCGCGGAACATTCCAATTCTTTCTTCTTCAAGTGCTTGCTATTATCGTTGAAACTATTGTTTTGAGGGCAGCTAGTCAAAGCTTTCTGGTACATAGTCTAGGATTCGTGCCGTGGAAATTGGTTGGGTATATTTGGGTGCTTTCTTGGTTTTCGTATTCACTTCCATTCTGGACCAGTTTGTTATTGCAAGATATGTAGGGAGGATATATTTATTTTGGTTAAATAGTATCTGATAATGTTTTGATTGAAACTAAGGAAGAACAAAAATTTGCCCTCTGCAAGACCCAAACTTCCACAAAGAACTTAGCTGGCTGTGGAATTCTCACCAATGTGATATGCCCCTCCATCCTTCCATGGTAAGGTTTTTAGTAGATGACTGGTAGCATGCTGTCACATTCAAGGAGTGTTGAAAAGGGAGCTGCACAGTAATGTAGCTAAGTATGAATAACAATTCTTACCAGTTTGTCAGAGTGCATTTCAGATGTTTATTGGAGTGGGTATGCTTGTAAGGGATGTCTATCTTGTTAGAATAGCTGCCCATAAGGCGCTAAAGTATTGGACCGTAGATAGTTATTAATAGTTACATCTAATTATAGCTAGCCACGTGTTGCCACGTGTCAAGAGTCCAGCCATGGACTCCTTGGAGATAGACTGCAGATATTCTATGAATATCACAATAGCGTCATGCGCAGCTACCCCAGGTAATAATGACATCATGCGCAGCTACCCCAGGTAGCAACACGTGTAGAATATTGGTCCGTGCGCATACTCCTGTACAGTATAAAAGAGGACCGTTTAGCGTCCTAGAAATACAAGTTCTTACAGAGCTTCTAGTGTAGCCTAAGCAGCTAAGCTAACTGGTAAGTTAGCCTCCTAGCTACTAGCTTCCTACAGGGATTAGCCTAGCGCTTTGCGCAGGCGTTCCGGACTGGGCAACTCCCTCTGGGAGCCAGTCTTCTCAACATATCTCAGTGCTCAGGCAGTAAGCCAAAGACCAAGTATAGGACTCTTGATGTAAGCAGCAATGGCAAGATAACCACCACTTAGATAAGATGTAGATATGTCTGGTCACTAGGTAGAGCAATGTGCTCTAGGTAGATCCTCAGACAATGAGAATGAGATGAGAGTGGAAGATACTTGTATTGAAAGCCTAGGGAATCCTAGGCAAGTAGCTACTACTTACTGTATATACACACAGTGGTAGCTAAGGCAAACTAAAGTAAGACAATGAAACAAGTAGCATCCTAAATATAACTACTCCTGGTTGTAGTATGAGTAAGAATATTAGCAAAATGATGAGTAAGGAAACCTGGGGACCAGAGTACCCCAAGGTAGTAGTCAGAGTGTATGACTACAGGTGAAATGACTGTCCAAGTTAGTAAGTAGCCAATATTCATGAATAGATAAACAAAGGTAAACAAAAGGGCATTGAAATGTTGAAAGTGTTGAAAATAGGGGTTGGAGGCACTTAGGGGTTGAACCTTGAGTGCTAGAGGTCTGGATGTCAAGAGGACAACAACAGCAACACACAGCAGCTAGTTAAGTAAGACTTTCACTTACAATGTATGTTACACCCTCCAACCTTCAGCACTCAAGGTTCAACCCCTAAGTGCCCCTTTTTCTATGCAGCCCCTATTTTTGACACTTCAACACTTACTTGTTTACCTTTATTTATCCCTTTGTGAATACTCATCTTTACTGCCTCTGTGGACAGTGTTTCACCTGTAGTCAACATCACTGACTATTACTTCAGGCTACTCTGGTCCCCAAGTATCCTTATTCATTGCCTCACCAAGCTACTTACTCATCTGGTTACCAGTAGTAGCTATCTTTATCTTACTTCTTTCATTGCATTATTCTAGTTTGTCTTAGCTACCACTTTATGTATATAAACAGTAGCCACTTGCCTAGGATTCCCTAGGCTTTCAATACAAGTATCTTCCCTACTCTCATCTCACTCTCACTGTCTGAGGATCTACCTAGAGCTCATCGCTCTACCTAGTGATCTGTAAGGGACGTCTATCTCAGTGCTCAGGCAGTAAGCCAAGGACCAAGTATAGGACTCTCAAAGATAAGCGGCAATGGGTACCACTGCTTAGATAAGATATAGATGTGTCTGGTCACCAGGCAGAGCGATGCTCTAGGTAGTTCCTCAGACAGTGAGAGTGAAGTGAGAGTAGAGAAGATACTTGTATTGAAAGCCTAGGGAATCCTAGGCAGATAGCTACAGTTTATATACACTAAATGGTAGCTAAGGCAAACTAAAATAA
>KZ302205.1:0-21641 GCA_002554575.1 Amanita thiersii Skay4041 | reverse complement strand
TGGCTTACTGCCTGAGCACTGAGATAGACGTTCCTTACATGAAATCTGCTTAGTAGTTCACACTGCAAGTGAACTGTGGGTGCCATCAGTGTTGTCTATGCATGATAAACCATTTTATGGGTCCAGAAATCCACTGGTAACATCAGTGTGGCAAGCCAATTAACAGTTGTAGCAGTAGACCCTGCTCTGAGCTGAGGTGTGTGACTGTGAGCCTGAACATTGTAGTTCATGAAGGATCGAGTATCCAGCGTAGGCAGGATGTGAGGACCTGCTTTATAGGTCGCTGAATCCATTGGTAACCTCGGCGTGGTGAGCGGCGTGGCAGTTCTATTGTTATGATGCTTTTTCTCTAATATGGCGGGAATTTGCCCTTGAGACCAAAATAGAGGCAAACAGTGAGCAGGTTTTGTGCGTGAAAACAGCCAGCAGCAGTTGGCGCAAAACCAAACAAATGTAAATATAAATAAAGTGCTGATATAGCGGTGCTTGCAACATGGCCTGATGATGGTGACATCAAGAATATTGCTCGTAACACTGCTGAGGATGTAGATGGCCTCATGAGCCTGCTTGGTATTGACTCAGTTCAGCTGCGACACCTCAACCGATGATTAGGACCTCATGTGACTGTCCTTCCGAGCATTGGCAGCCGGTACAGAAGTGAATCAGATGACGCAGACAGTGTGGACACTACTGATGAAGATGTCGTATCTGAGTCGCAGGCTCTACAGGATATCCTTACAATGGCAGGTAATCGTCTGCAGGATGATCCTGCAGTGGTGAAGTTGTCTTGTGCAGCAGCTGTGCTCATAGCTGAAGACATGGAAAAAGTGTAAGTGTGGAACCCGACGAATTATACCCATAACCTTATGTTCTCTCAAGGAATTGTTCACACTCTGAAGGTGATGATGATGCTGCAGGTATTGCAATGGAGCGTGCATGGATCAATGAATATACTAAAGATCTTACACTCCCACCCATTCGAGACCTATTACACAAACACAAAAGCAATCTGTCTGGGATAGGAAAATCATCGACTATTCAACTCAATATTACGCCCTTGATAAACCTTCGCCGTCAACACCAGACTTACCAAGCCACTGTTGGTGTCCGTACAGCCAATTCAAAACCCTCCACCATTGTCCCACAAACAACTCGCATCCATCGCAAGATCCTTCATGAACTCTCACAATTACTAAAACTGGAAGAAGTCGCAGCACCTGGTTCAGGTGTAGAACGGAGCATGCGCTGGACAGGTACTACCGAAACAAGTACTAGCAGCAATATAGCCATGGCGGCAATTGGCCAAGAGACAGTTGAGTCCAAGGTATCGTATCATATTCATACCTTTGTTTTGTTTAATCTGCTGATAAATTTCTCTCACGAAACTTCTAAGGCGGAAACACATCTTCATCACTACCACGAAAATACTGCTTTCCCTCAGTGTTGGTAATGCAGGTATCACTGTATTACGACCCTTTGTCATTGGAGACTATAGCTTTGTATATACACAACATGGATTACATGTTGGCCATGGTACGGACTTTCCGACCAATAAGGTCATGTAGGAGAGAGACTGATCATGTTCCTTTTGGTAGTGCACGCAATCTATTCAAGGTCAGGTGGTAAGAATGGTAACCATATGGCAGTATCATCAAGCTCTAACATTACAACTGTGTCGAATATGGTTGTGCAAATTTTCGAACCTATTCACCGAAGGATGACACCTGAGATGATATTCCGTGACCGCCCAGAGCGGCTTTGCCTCCTTCACATGAAGGAGTATTTGCTGATCACCTCAGCATAGTTTTTGACCGTACTCGCAGTCAGGCCCACTCTTAATCCAACTGGCTTCTATATCTCATTGGCTGATTCCCAAACATTTTCTTTACTGGACACACTGTCTAAACAAATACAGGTAGCAATAGCTGATTTGAAGAAGAAGGTAGATGTCACTATGTAACTGGCAATATAGGTAGCTCATTAAAATACAATTCTACTGCTGGTTTTTGGACATACACATAATGTTAAAATTTTTTTTGAAGGTCAGTTGGCCATGGTCGGACAAATCAGCACCCCTCCGAGGGACTTCTGGGAGGTCGGTACGTATGTTGGACAAAATCGGACCCAATTTTGGCACTTTTTGTCCGGACAAAAAAGGGTCAAATTATGGAAATTTTCCAACCGACCTTAGTAGGTATTATCAGGGGTCCTCACTACACGGACTCAGTGTGACAGTTCAAAGCGTTGAGTCACATAGTGTCACAATAAGCGGAACCGGAAAATGCACGCGCTAAATCCAAGATGGCTGCCATACACCACCACGACCTTATAAACACGCCCTCAGCAGCCATCAAGAATGGCCCCCTCTCAACCTTACGACCTCTATCGTATTAACTGATCATGGCAGATACCCAGGCTCCCAGTACGTCCTCCCAGCCTTCCTCCGAACTTCCTATCTTAGGTTTGATGTCCAATTATCAGGCCCAGTTATCATGTTCTCCGTCGTCTTTGGCGACAAGCTCTACGGGGTCAAGATGTACTACGATGCCTTTCTTTTCGAAATGGTCGATTACATGTCACTTTACTACCCAGACGTCCACAAACGACTTGCAGAAGTACCGCGTCAAAATTTGACTTTTTTTCGGCTCTTCCAACCCATTCCAGACTCAACGGTTACCTTCGACGACGAGCACAAGCTGGTCAGGAAGGTTTACGAGTCTGATTGGGCACAGATTCGGAATGGTGCTGTACTTCGACATCTTTCCTTAATCAAGTACCATGTCTGTCTGGTGGTCATGCTTCCCAGCGGTGAGTACTTGCTTCTTCGTTCAAAAGTGTTACTCTATACTGATCAACAATGTCCAGAGAAATCTGTGAGGGATGCATACACCTTCAGCAAGCCCTTATTCAACTGTCTTGTTACTTATGTCGACGAACCGAACTCCTGGTCAGACCAAGCACTCAATTTCAACGGAATTATCCGTGTGGACGACTCTGATAAGCAGGCAGCGATCATCGATATTGAGCGACAACTAGCACAGAAGCGACAGTATAAGGTTCTCCCGGCTCTGTAAAGCCTTCATTCCTTTTCTCACAGTCTAGTAGGAATCGGACGGTTATGAACTTGAACTGGCTAAACGCTTCCCTGACGAATTTGCCGAATCCTATGTCTTAGCCAGTGAAGACGACACGCAGGATGCCTCTAAGCCTAACGATGCTGATACCAAAGCAGACCTGAAGCAGCCCGAGGATAACACTGAGCAAGATGATGCTGATGCCAAAGCAGATGCGAAAGAGGATACCTCGAAATCAGATGATGCCGGTGCGAAGGGAGATGCAAATGCTTCCGAAACAGCTAGCACTAAATCGGACGACTCAAAGGAAGAGCGATCTTTTGATTTTACGGTCGAAGATCCGCGAGAATTTCTCGCATTCCACAACGTTGCTCGTTGTTATGTTGATGATGCCAAACGCCTCCGGCCCTACAGCCCGTTGTCTACCATAGCTGCACCTTTCAAAGCAGCCTTCATACATCCAACGCTTTTTTTTAATGGTAACAGACGAAGAAAGCTTTACTACCGAGAGTAAGTTTGTATCGATATACACAACAAAGCCAGAATGCCTGAACGAAATTCATCTCAGAGAAGTGCTATGGAACGTTCCACTGTTCACCAGTAAATGGATGACAAGTGCACACACTACTGCAGTCTACAAGTACAGTCCTAAGAATGATTTTGATGTGATTGCACCATACGGTTGCCCTCTTGTTATCTGCAAAGTCGCATCAACTAGGCAGGTCTTCGATCTGGATCGCATGTTGGTGGAGGCTGCTGCTGCTGCCCGGCTCGGTGACTTCATGATGAAGTTGGCCAGTACCCGCCGTTTCTTCGTTATTGCGATATGCCTTACACCCAACCTTATATTACAGAGATACATTGTAACCAAATCATCTGCGGATGACCAGGTTAGTCACCTACTCTTCTGCGCTAGTTAAAGGCTTGATTGATTCTTGTTGGACAAAAGGTGTATGTCGCTCAGCATGATTTTGATCTTAAAGACCGCGATCAAGCGCTTGATTATTTGCGCGAGATGTATAATCTGGTGTTGCTTGCTGATCAGCTTGCGAGGGACCTTGATCCTGGGAAGCTCGGCATGCTTCGGCATTTTACGTACCTCATGCAGGATGCGCCGACGGTCCCTTAGATGTGAAGGAACTTCTTTCTTTAAGGTGGGCCAACCTATGGGTATTGGGAAGTATCAGGTCGTTGTGTAAGGTGATTTGCTTATGATAGGATCCCTTATGAACATTTTCTCATTGATGTACAGTAGTGATACGATGTACTTATCATTAGGCTAAACGAAACAAAGTTTGTAAATGTATGATGACTGCAATCTGTCTAAGTATGAATTCGAATCTCAGTACCCCAATCGAGGATACCAGGTTTTTCGTCAGTCATGTGCAACTTCGGTTTTGCCACGTTCACTTCGATTAACCAGACTCACAACTTCAAGGTCGAGGCTTCATATTGTTAGTTACTCTCTTTCTCCATGCCTATCGGCCTGATCGGCTCTTTATTTCCATTAAGCGACTGTCTCTTAAACTCCTTGTCATCGCAGTGCCTGTGCCACTGACTAATCGGGGAAGATTCATTTTCTACGACACCTTAAAGTTTATTTTGTTACAGCCTGCTCCGTTGATAACCCTTCTTGAAGACACCTCGATGATTAACGTGATAACTTTGTCTGACAAATGATGCCCCTATAAACTAAACTCTACTGCTACTCTGTTCAAAATGTTACAGAAATTTTCTTTCGAGCTTGTGGACTCCGCTCCGACCACGCCGCGCTATGAGCGGTTTCAACTTGAAGTTCCCCATACAAGTATTTATGCAAGAGACAGTCGTATTGTGCAGAACTACTGTAACTACGACTATACTGGTCATATATATATACTTCGTGCCACATATTTAGTTAAATCGGATCAGCTAGCATCAAGCCTGAGAGTACCATAAATATTGGAAATACCATGCAAATCAGTAAAATCAAGTTATTTGGCTTTGTTAGCTAAAGCGCATCAGAGACAGGTGTGTTCATTGCCGTCACTGCTTGGTTCAAAATTGCACCTAGGCCCTGTCGTTGAGGACGACTTTCGGCTTCAAGATAACCAACTCCCGACTATTTGCGACCCACTCTCCATTCTTATATGCCCTTTCCCATGTCACTTTCTTCAACCCCATCTCTATTGTACAATGTACATTGTTGCTCATCATACCATCCTCGTCGTCCGCAATCATCGTTCCGATGTCAAATCGTTCTCCAGGGACGGGACAGAAGGCTACGATGTCTCCCGAAGTTATGTCTCTCCGTATAACCTTATGCATTTCTAGCGTCACTTCAACGATCGACTTCAACATTTCCAATTGTTCATCACTCATTGCAGACCATCCAAGTAACTGCAGAACTTTGGTCATCTTCGCCTCAATGGTATTCATCACAGTCTGTGAATCATATTTGACAAAGGAACCTCGATAGAGAAGCGCCCTCCATGGCCCTGCGACAGCTTGGCCTTCTATTGAATTATTAGTCACACACTGTTTGACAACGGAAGAGATTTTTGCCTACCATCCTGTATGATTGACGCATATGCATCTGTCAAGAAATCCTCTTGGTCCGAAAATGGACACCATGACATCAAGACATCCTGACAGCAGACTATCATGCATGTTTGAAGCACTTGCGTGACCGAAGAGAAGTTTCCTCGTTCTTTAGTCTGGGAAACGAGGTTTGCCACGTCCTTGCCAAAATACCGAGCAATCTCCCTCATTTGGGCGCCGTATCCTCTGGGCTTGCGACCTGGTTTATCTACTCGCTCGTATTCATCGGCTAAAGAAGCCGCGAACTGGTAAATATCATGGTTCAACATCTCGGCGATCTGAGCAACGTCTGCGCCTGCTGCAACATCTACTGTGTTTGGATAAAATGCCTTTGCAACGCAAAGCGTTTCTTGCGACTGATTTTTTAGCTGTTGGGTTAACGTTGCAACTTTGTTTTCGAGAGTCTACTTTCCAGGTTAGACACCCGTTGCGAGCATTTAACTAACTACGTACCTTGACTTGACTTTCAAACATATCTCGGTCCTGCCTGAGCCTTTCGACCTCCTGCCTTGACTCCTCGTATTGTCTAGACTTGTCGTTCATCTTCGATTCAAGCTGTTTGATTCGCCTGGATAGCCTTTCAATCTCTTCTTGGGAAGCTTCAGACTCTGAACACGTGTCAGCCTGCAATTCATTGTTCTTGATCCCCTTTCCCTGCTCACCGCCGCTCATGGTCGTTCCTATGTCCATAGCATCAGCTTTCTAGTCTCGAACCTAGATTCTATTAACCTCTACCTTGGATGCTGGCCTGTTGGAGCGCGTGTTTTCCATGTTTAGCTGATAATAAACTGAATATTGCGAAGTTCTGGAGATTGGAGGAATAACGTACCTCGCGACGTGTACTCCCCGGAGTCGTTTGATGGGCTGTTAACTACGGCTGCTAGCAGAAGCAAAGTTTCAGCATGTCTCCTTATTCACAACTTAACATGGATACCCGGTTTTTGCCAGTAACTGTAACCTTCACCACCGTTCCATCCGCTTTGCTGGGCAGTTGGAAGAATTATCAATCCTGGGTTGTCAATTTGCCTAGGTTGTTTGGTAGGGCGCTGGGCTGAAAGAACGGTGAATTATGAACGGCGAATGAGTGGTGTAACGGCTTCAATAGTACATACCAAGTGCTAAGAGAAGATGTCCTGTTTCAATAAAGCTATTGGTGAAAAATGTAATCGATACATACCACGACCAGGAAACAACCAAGACGACATGGGGGTTACTAGTTGAGTTGTTGTTGCAGTATAACAGCAGGTGCAGATACTTATACTAATTCCAGCGTTTCACGCAGCGTGGGAATACTATAAGTTATGAAGGATTCACCTGCAAGTAGTCGCGCCGGTGAGCTATTTGCTTCATTCCCGATGGTGAATATGGGTCATGGATGTGTCCAAGCAGCTCGTCATGAATGTTTCCCCTTAATTCACTTTTTCTGAGCTCACCCTTTCCCAACGAACACAGGGCGTAAACGCCTTCTAAGTCCCAAGTTCAAGAAGAACGGGGCTATAACCTTAGCGATGCTGGAATACTGGTTCCCAGATAAGATTTGCCAATGCTCGTTGCGAGTCCAGGGTCCTGCTTTCTGTTTCTACCACACTAGTAGGTTTATAATAGAACTGTTACCAATATCAGCTCAAATTTTGTCATCACAGGCATGAGAAGCACTAATATTTGGTCATTGAAACAAGGAGGGAACTAGAAGGCCACTACGCACTTATGGTATTTGTCCTGCTAACGAGTATATATTTATAACTCATGGAATATATGACCAGTATACAACAACAATTGGATGTATATTCCCCGTCAGGTGGCAAGATGAATGTCCATGAATGCCCCGTGCGCTTCCGAACTTTGGGGGCATAGAAGCATGGCTGTCTATCTGTTCCCATCACCTATTTATAACACTCGAACTAGGCCTGGCTGACCTGTTCATTGGATTGTGCAGCATCCCGGGCTCTTCTTACCACACCTTGAGGGATGACGTGGGGCCCTACTGCTTTCCCCCTTATGGTCAAGGACGTTCTCTTCATGACCATATCCCACATGATAGCCGCTGGTGCGCCCATATCGACTGCGTCCCGCGTAGTTAACCCTGTTGCCCCCATATCGGCTGCTTTCTGCATAATTATCCCTGTTACTCCTACCCCGACTGCTTCCTCTCAGGCCATAAATGCCCTAACTACTCTTACTACTGTTCCTTCCATAACTGCTCAAGATGTTCCCATTCTGAGTGCTACTACGTCCTCTGCGACTATCAATGTCAATGACAGATCCATCGAAACTCATCTCATATGTACTGTTGTTGCCACGCGAGGGGTCTTCTGCCACATATCCACTTGTATCAGGAGAGTCACGATCATTCCAGTTTTTGTCAGTCGTTACGCTGAGAGTCGTGCCGTATTCATCACCTAAAAGACTGACCCAGCTCTTCTTTCGATTCGGGATATTACCCTTTTTGGCCTCAGCTCCTGATTTTTGAGCAGGAGTTGACCTTGCCAGTGGGATCATGACGTTAGTGCGATGCGTCAAGTGTTACATATATGTGGATCCCACGGAAACAAGTAAACTCACAATACATGTTCCGGGTTCTGACGGATGATCAAATTTCTCTTGAGAGCATGACTGCCAGCTGGTGTCATCTAGAAATAACCATGGTCTAGCCATTGAAACACATTGTTCATGAATCTCAGCTTACTTAACGCTTTAATACGAGGTGTGGAAGCGGCGCATTAGCCATTGGTATAGCTGTGGCAGCAGCCGCGGTGCTTATCAAGAGTAGAGATGTAATGAACAAGACTTGAGGGAAATGCATTTTAACCTACACGCTTTTGCTGTTCAAACATTATCAAGTTCTGGTTTTTGTCGTCAAAATGGGACCAGCCCAGTTCGATGTTGTATCAGAGGTGAAGAAGACTGCACCAGGCGATAGAAAATATTTTAGATACCTCCCAGGGTTATAGATCTTGATTGGGAGGCTGCACGGGTTCTTGCTCTTTTCGTTTTCAAATGCTGTGTTTCGCTTGGGTAATTTGCATAAACATTCTTGGCAGCCTGTAGGCATGACAATGCAACAAGAGTAGGCCATGCCGACCAGAGTCTTTCTTGTTGACCTCGTTGGGTTTTTTTCCTGAAATTTTCAGTCTACGCCAGTGCAATCCTGCATTAATTACTCGCAGCTCGTGTTGACTCTGCCAGCCGGCTGAACTTTTTGCCTTAGAAACGTCACGATGGGGTTAACTCAATAAGGAAACTGGCTCATCAATTTGCTTCGATGCTTACAGTATTTGATAAATCACTCATGCTCTGGTTCCACACGCCGCTCCTTCCCCCTTTCCCCCCTTTCCCCCCTTTCCCCCCTTTCTCCCCCCTCCCTCCCCCCTCCCAGTCTTCCGCTCACACATCATAATGGACAGTTTAAACGTTTCATAAATCACTATTGTAAGCATGAACGCCTGTCTGGCAGACGTGTGCCCTTCTATCGACGCCCGGCCTTTACCCACAACCCCCCACCCGACTCTCCATGCATCCTCCATGCAACCTTATCTAGAAACACAGTCAGGAACACCTCACGGCCACATCAAGCACGAACCAGTACACATTAGGGGGTCCCCACTCTCCCTACAGTGTCCCGCATATCTTCAATTCAAAACGGACACAATACATCAAGAACCCAGTTGCAAACTTCTCACTTGATACATGACTTGAGGCGACCTCATCAGCATGCGCGATTTCAACTCCATCTGCTCTGTCTATGCCAAGCGAAAGAAAAGGCAAAACGTGAAACTTGAACCTAGTGGTGGATGGGCTGAGACGATGGGTGCAGTCGAGACACCAGGGGTAGTCCACAGCTGGACAGGGACTAGAAGCAGGAGCTGAATGGGTACACCAATTTTTCCGGGTTAACCGGGTTTGTTGAGAAATCACAATTGACCGCTGTACCATTAAGTTCCGATATCCCCCCTGTTTTTCGTCGAGCCCCGCAATTTAGGCTCCATGCTGGAGAGTCTCCCGTACAAGTCAAAAGCACTGTATATTGTTAGCAAGAAGAGTCATTAAACAATTTGTAATATCAACACCATAGTCCGAGTTACACTGCCGACTCGGGATTTCCACACTCAGTAGCGAGCATCCACTCCAATTTTGAATTTAGTATACCCGAATTTTGGCCTTATTCTGAGTCGACCCAAACAGTCAATCCAAACGGTGTATTTGATTTGATGCAGCAGACCGTAACTTGAGGAATTGTTGGTAGTAACTTTGAAAATTTGTGAGTTGTCTCTTCAAAGTGGTGTTTGTACTAATTTGTCTCTGGCACCAAGATAAGATGGAGTGACAAAGATAAGATATCAGCAAGACCAGTGATTCCATGGGTGTCAGAGGTTGCTTGTCCCCTCGAATAGGGGGGGAATGTGATGTCCAAATGTATCATATACATGGCAGTGCACATCGCAAACATGATTCACTTTGTGTCAAAAGCTCACTGCTAATACTGTGACCGTGATCTGACAAATCCCCAGGTGTCACTCCAAAGGATTGAAGATGAGTTGAAGCAATGATATAGAGAAGGAGAATGACTCCTGTAGCTACACACAGTGGGTAGACTATCTAAGAGCTAGAGAACAAACACTACACTACAATGAATATAAGAGAAGTGAAAATGTTGAGAGGACAACAACAGCAACACGCAGCAGCCAGTTAAGTAAGACTTTCACTTACATTCTAGAGTGGTGTAAAGATATCACGATCTGTTTCTATTTTCTTTTCTTTTCATTTCTTTTTCCTTTTCTTTTCTTTTTCGTTATCTTATCTTATCGCCCAACCATTGGTCATCTCAGAACACTCAGTCATGTCGGACTTGTCAGACATCTCGGGTGACTCCAAAGAGCCGTTGGTTCGATTCTCATTCATGTCACTCTTTTATCATTTGGTTATAGTCATCATTTGTAACTGTTTATACCTCAGCTTCTAGATAGTCTACCTCTACGTGTAGCTACAGAAGACTCTCCTCTGTTTGTACTTTCGTGTTACATCCGTTTGTCATTCATTTCTTTTTCTATTTCTTTTCCTTTCTTTTCTTTTCTTTTTCTTTCCATTTTCCTTTGACGCCATTTAAGCGCGCGCTTTTGCTAGTGCTCACTTAGACACGCGCCTCCCATTAGCGCCTACTTGGGATACTCGGATATCTCGGACTTCTTGGATAACTCTGAGATGATCCAGAGTTCGAACCCTGTCATGGCCTTTACTTTTCTTTTCTTTTTGTTGCATTTATATTCGTTGTTGTAGATTGTTTATTTCTTAACTCTTCGATAGTCTACCTCACAGTGTAGCTACAGGAGTCCTCTCCTCTCTAAATCTTACTCTTCTTTCTCTTTCGTTCCTCAAGTTAGGAGTGACGCTTGAGAGTGTGGGATCGCAGATTTGGTCTTTTCGTGAGATTCTGACATAATCGAAGAGTTATCTCTCTCACCCGTCAGACCGTCTCTACTGAGACTCATCTAATACATCACCTCCATAAGTGCGCTTGCACTTACCCTACACACCTTTAACCTCAGTTCTGGAGGGTGACCTACATCCGTAGCACCCCGCATCGCGCAAAGCCTAGTCACAGGCTCCATCGACCTCGCATTGTGCCCAGTGCCTCTATTCGACCGCAAACCATTATAGTTGGTGGAGAAAGACCAATATAACTCACGGAGCACGTAGGAACTTGGCAGAGGCGTAGACCTGTGATTCTACCCCCTTCGAGAGAAGCTCGCTCATTTGTCGCCTAGCACGCCTTCAACCTCAAGCTTCCCTTATCCCTTATCCATCTTCATCACTCAAGTGACAGACTAGGGTCGCGTGCCCATCACAGAGTACTAATAGTCACACTTACTCTCCCTCCCCACCTATCCCTTGTTTTACACCATGGATCCTATTCTCATCACTCTACTTCCCTTCTATTACCTCATCCGTCTTTTCCTCTTCCCAATCCGAATGATGGTCAGTGCTGCCGGGGGTGGTACCGAGGAACCAGCTTGGATGCTGGATCACGCCATCGCGCAGATCCAGCAACTAATGGGAAACATCGCCCAACTGCAGAATACCGTCCAACAACAAAATGCGATTATCCAACAATTGCAGACCCAGCAACCAATTGGATCGACGGGAACATCTGCACGGGGACCAAAAATGGCAGCACCGCCATTTTACGACGGATCTATGGCTACATGCGAAGCCTTTATAAACACATGCCGGATTTATATGGCGGCCAAACCTCACGAGTTTCGAGATGTAACCGCTAAGATAATGTGGATTTTATCATATATGCAAACCAGCATGGTGCAGAGGTTCCGCAACTCTTTTCTTATGTATATGAATTCAAATGAGTACCAAACAGAATTCATTCAGGTAGCTCCAGGAGTCGAGGCCACAGAGATTTTATATAGGAACATTTACCAGGCGTTTGGTGACCCAAACAAACAGGCAACCGCGATCTTAGAACTCACTATGATGAAGCAGGGAACTAAGACTGCGGAAGAACATGTTCAATTGTTCAAACAAGCCTACAGTTGATTGGGTTACCAAGAAACGGCGGGTATTCACGAGCTAAAGAGATCATTGAATACACCCCTCCTGGATAAATGCATGATGGTCTCGGAGTTACTGACCACTCTAGATAAGTGGTACGAGTTGGTCATCCGGCTGGATAGGCAGTGGAGGCAAGCAGTAGCGGAGAAGAAAATATTCGCCACTCGTAGTGGAAAGACGGAGGCAGGATTGAATAATACTCCCCGGCAAAACCAAACCAACCAACAGCTGGCTCGACCACCTGCTCCCCCGGTCAGGAACACTTGGCAAAATCATGACCCTAACACCATGGACGTTGACCATAGTAGAACACAAAGGAGGTGTTACAACTGCGGTCAGCCAGGTCACTTTGCCCGGAACTGCACCCAACCCCGTCGCCAGCAAACAAGACTGGTAGATATGTGGAATGTGGGCTCAGAGGATGACAGAGCCGAGTTGAGGAGACTGATGGATGGGAGCACCGAGGGGGCAGCTCCAGAGGAGAATATGGCAAGACAAGTTCAGACCTCGTCTAACAGCAACACATCAGCGTCCAGATCGAATTTTCAATCTCGTCAATGAATAGCTCTGATTCATTGACATCATCTCGTAACTACATGGACTCCCTTGTAAATATAGACTATATTTTACAACAGAATGCACATTATGTCCACGAGATTAGGAGCAGACTGATAAGAGATGCAAAAACCGGATTGCAAACCTGGACTGGTCCATGGGTGGTAAGACGTATTTGGAATGAACCACTTACAGAAGCAGTTCATACCTTAAGCCAATACACTCATAATAAACGGGAATCTGAAATAAATGCTGAGTTGGTACACAAACTTAACCAACTATCAGAAAAGGATGCATTGTGGGCGATTTATCAACTAAAAAACAAACCCACTATCATCCAAACAAGTGGCACTAATCAGATAGACATCCCGTGTACTATCTCCACTATGGACACCTATGAAACCTTTGCTGTTAAGGCCCTCCTTGATAGCGGATGTACTGGTTCATGTGTGAATAAAGAATTCGTCAAACGCCACAAGATCAATACTCACCCCCTCCCTCGAGCAATACCTGTATATAATGCAGATGGTACATTAAATAACAGGGGATCTCTAACTCATAAAGTTCAACTGAGAATGAGAATTGGCAATCACGAAGAAGTAATGGATTTTGGAGTATCCAATCTCAGCAAAAATGAAATATTTCTCGGATTTGACTGGTTAAAACACCACAATCCGAAAGTAGATTGGAAAAATTCTGAAATCGAATTCACACATTGTCCCGGAACATGCCAGACAGAGACAGAAGTCGAGGAACCAGAGGATGAGTTAGAGTGGCGGAAATGGGAAGAACTAGAGACTGGAGATCACCTCCTCGCTGTTCATATAGGACTGGAAGAAATAAGGAATAGGGCCTATCAATCCAAAGCGGGCTCCCTAGCGGAGAAACATTCTACATCTACACCGACAAGAAATTGGCAGAGCCAATTACCCGCCTATTGCTGCCCTTATCATAAAGTTTTCGCAAAGGAAACGTTTGATGAGCTCCCTCCTTGATGCCCATGGGACCACGCTATCGAACTACTCCCAGATGCCAAGCCGTTAGATTGCAAAATCTACCCACTTAATCTACACGAACAACGGCAACTGGATGAATTCCTGAAAGAAAACTTAGAAACCGGTCAAATCCAGCCAAGCAAGTCACCGATGGCCTCACCGTTTTTCTTTATCAAGAAGAAAGACGGGTCCTTACATCCTGTACAGGACTATAGGAAACTTAATGAGATGACCATCAAAAATCAGTACCCACTACCTTTGATTAGTGAGCTAATTGATAAACTCTCCAACGCGAAATACTTTTCCAAGATGGATATACGTTGGGGATATAATAATATTCGCATCAAAGAGGGTGACGAGTGGAAGGCTGCATTCAGAACAAATCAAGGATTATTCGAACCGTTGGTAATGTTCTTTGGATTGACCAATTCGCCTGCAACGTTCCAGACCATGATGAACAATATATTCAGAACAGAAATTGCAGAAGGCTGGATGGTTGTATATATGGATGATATCCTTGTATTCATGCAGGATATTAAAGAACACCAACGACATGTCGTGCAGGTTTTGGCTAAACTTGAACAACACAAATTGTCTTTAAAACCCAAAAAATGTCAATTCGAAAAGACCGAAATCGAGTTTCTAGGCCTGATAATCTCGCGAAACACACTTCGAATGGATCTGGTAAAGGTTCAGGGGGTCACTGAATGGCCAGCGCCCAAATGCAAACACGAAGTCCAACAATTTTTAGGATTCTGTAATTTTTACAGAAGATTTATTGAAGGATTTGCTCGGATTGCCAAACCGCTGACTCTTCTAACAGGAAAGGCTGAATGGAAATGGGGATCTGACCAGCAGAACGCATTTACGGCGCTAAAACAAAGAATTACTACTCAACCTCTGCTAGTCATCCCAAATCATGAAGGCCAATTCCAAATAGAAGCGGACGCATCCAACTTTGCATTAGGCACGATTCTCTCACAGCAGCAGGACGATGGTTTATGGAAACCAGTGGCATACATGTCCCATTCCCTCAGTGACGCAGAAAGAAACTATGAGATATATGATAAAGAAATGCTGGCAATCATGACAGCATTTTATGAATGGTCGCACTACTTGAAAGGGGCTAAACAAATTATCGAAGTATTGACAGATCACCAAAATCTGACATACTTCCAAAAGCCACAGAATCTAAACCGCCGTCAAGCACGCTGGGTCCTAGATCTACAGGAGTATAACATTGTAATAAAACACCGACCTGGAAAAGCCAACACTAAACCCGATCTCCTCTCAAGACAAGCCAGTCATGATAGAGGAGAAAACGACAATGAAAACGTGATCCTCTTGAAAGATGATCTTTTCGTCAGAATCTTTGACGAAGATCGACTCCTTCACGAACTAGAGATGAAAATTTCTAGGATTAATAAACACCAATGGGATCGACAAGTTGTTAAGGGTTTGAAAGATAGATCGGCTGAATTCCAGATGAAAAACGGGTTAATACTCTGGAAGGAAAGGATCTACGTGCCAGTGGACCGAGTGATTCGGGGGAAACTCATTGAAATCTTTCATGAAGCCTTTACATCAGGCCATCCGGGAGTCGCCAAAACTCTCAAACTAATTACAAGAACATATTGGTGGCCCAATATGAAAAAGGATATCGATGATTACATTAAAGGGTGTACTCAATGCGCATGAAATAAACCAGATCGACAAAGGAAAACCACGCCTTTACACCCAAATGAAATCCCACCGGAACCTTGGCACACGATCAGTGTAGATCTTATAGGACCTTTACCTGATTCGAAAGGACATGACGCGATCCTAGTAATAGTAGACCGATTCACCAAAAAGGTCTACTATTTACCAACGAACACCACCATAACGTCTCAGGGGATAGCCACACTATTCAGAAACCATGTTTTTAGGGAACATGGCCTTCCCCGAAAGGTTATTAGTGATCGCAGAACTCAATTCATATCAGGTTTTATGAGAGAATTATACAAAGGTTTAGGAATCTTGGGCAATTACTCTATGGCCTTTCATCCGCAAATGGATGGTCAGACTGAATGGGTTAATCAGGAACTTGAAGAATACCTCCAGATGTATGTCAATAACTGACAAGACGATTGGTCAGATTGGTTACCCATAGCACAATTCTGTCACAATGACAGAATACACAGTGCAACCGGACAAACTCCGTTCATGATGAACAATGGAAGACACCCATTCAAAGGACTGAATTCTCAGGTCACGAGTAAAAATGAGTCCGTCACAACCCTCCTCGCTAAAATCAAATCAATACACAAGGAAGCCACCGCAGCCTTGGAAAAGGCTAACATGCAGATGAAAAAGCGATTTGATCAACATGTGAGACAGGAGGTTGAGTATGCTATTGGAACAGAAGTTCTACTAGATAGCACCAACATTACCACTAAATTACCATCAAAGAAACTCGATGCGAAATATTACAGACCCTTTAAGGTTAAGGCAAAGATTGGAGAAACGTTGTATAAGTTGGAATTACCACCCAACTGGATGATACACGATGTCTTCCACCAATCCAAGCTCAAACCTTACAAATGCCCTTTGTTCCCAAACCAAACCATGCCCAACAAACCACCCCCAGAATTGATAGACAGAGAAGAAGAATGGGAGGTCGAAGAGGTTTTAGATAGCCGTGTTAGAAGAGGAGGAAGATTAGAGTTTTTGGTTAAGTGGAAAGGGTACCCGACGGAAGAAAGCACCTGGCAACCGGCTTTGGACTTAGACAACGCAGCAGAAACAGTCGAATGATTCTACAAGAAGAACCCGGGAGCGCCTCACATTTTATCACACCGTAACTTTACATTCCAAAGGTACACTAATTTCACAACTCCAAAACCTCCGAAAAAGCTATTTGGTTGGGAGGATGGGAAATTCGATAGAGAATATTTAGAGAGGTTGGAAAGAAATTGGAGACAATGGAAAGGAGCGAGAAGAGAGGCATACGGATCATGAGGACATGATCCTTAAGAGGGGGGTATTTGTTACATCCGTTCGTCATTCATTTCTTTTTCTATTTCTTTTCCTTTCTTTTCTTTTCTTTTTCTTTCCATTTTCCTTTGATGCCGTTTAAGTGCGCGCTTTTGCTAGTGCTCACTTAGACGCGCGCCTCCCATTAGTGCCTACTCAGGATACTCGGATATCTCGGACTTCTCGGATAACTCTGAGATGATCCAGAGTTCGAACCCTGTCATGGCCTTTACTTTTCTTTTCTTTTTGTTGCATTTATATTCGTTGTTGTAGATTGTTTATTTCTTAACTCTTCGATAGTCTACCTCACAGTGTAGCTACAGGAGTCCTCTCCTCTCTAAATCTTACTCTTCTTTCTCTTTCGTTCCTCAAGTTAGGAGTGACGCTTGAGAGTGTGGGATCGCGGATTTGGTCTTTTCGTGAGATTCTGACATTTCGTCTCTTCTTTCTCAATCGCGTCGTTCATCAAAACTGTGGGTTGATACCTGAGGGAGTTCGGATCGAGGTTAAAGGCTATTTGTGAGCTTTTGACAAAAGAGTAGCATGTAGTGACAATTTCAAGAGGAGGCAGAGGCTCAACAATTGAGAGAACGAAGTTCGTTATTTTTCTAGCTACAGAATATAGGCTTTATATACATTTCAGACCAGTATATTAATAGAAGAAAAATACACGAAATGTCAGACATGCTCATGTGCTGAGTAAGTGGATTATCAATCCTATTCACATGTCATGTCAAGTGCAAGAAGGAATAGCTTATTCGACAGTTCCATTCTCCACTTGTGTCAGCGATCTCATGTCATACCAATGATGAGTCATGATGACTCAATTCTGCTTATGACAGAATAATAGTGTCATCATTCTCACTATCTAATCAATGATTCCATATCTGCTTTGTTGACAGATATCTTCAATTATTTGAGAGCGTATAATTTCGACAGAAAAAAGAATGGCTGTAGCGTGAATTGAACTAAGAGTCTTTCAGTGTTTGTCTGAGATGTCCAATGTCTCCAACATGTCTGAACTTGACTGAGAGACCCGAGACTGATAAGATAAGATAAGTGGGAAATTGTAAAAGAAAAGAAAAGAAAAAGAAAATGGAAAAGACTCATAACACTTTGACTTTCCATGGAACAAAAACTCCTGCCACCAATGTGTAGCCAAGTGCAATGTGAACAGGGTCAGAATCAATGTCAATTGTCTGAGGGTAAAGGAAATATACTATTGTTGGTTGGGTGTTTGAAAATTTATCTCAGGAACATGTTTTCGTGGGAGAACTAATCATCAGCTTTCTGGTGGAGGTGTCACAAACCCCAACTCTGCACCTCTGACATTGGACACCACACTGGATCTAGTGGATATCTGCTCAGCTGAACAACCTTCCCCTCTCTTCACTGAATGTCAGAATCTCACAAAAAGACCTTATCCACAATCCTTCACTTCTCAGGTGTCACTCCTAAGCTTGAGGAATGGATGAGGAAAAGTGTAAGGGACGTCTATCTCAGTGCTCAGGCAGTAAGCCGAAGACCAAGTATAGGACTCTCGAGGTAAGCGGCAATGGCAAGATAACCACTGCTTAGATAAGATATAGATATGTCTGGTCACTAGGTAGAGCGGCGCTCTAGGTAGATCCTCAGACAATGAGAGCGAGGAGAGAGTAGAGGTAATACTTGTATTGAAAGCCTAGGGAATCCTAGGCAATGTAGCTACTACTTATATACATGAGGTGGTAGCTAAGACAAACTAAAAGGAAGTAATGAAACAAGTAACATCCTAAATATAACTACTCCTGGTTGTAGCATGAGTAAGGATGTTAGTAAGGTGGTGAATAAGGAGACCTGGGGACCAGAGTACCCCAAGGTAGTAGTCAGGATGTATGACTACAGATGAAACGACTGTCCAAGTCAGTATGTGGTCAATATTCGCATTTGAATAAACAAAGGTAAACAAAGAAGCGTCGAAGTGTTGAAAATAGGGGCTGCATAAGAAAAGGTGCGCTTAGGGGTTGAACCTTGAGTGCTGAAGGTTAGAGGGCGTAACAAAAAGGGTTGAATTAAGAGAAGAGGGGACTCCTGTAGCTACACTGTGAGGTAGACTATCGAAGAGTTAGGGAACTAAACTACTACAAACAAAGAATTAAAAGAAGCGGTAAAGTAAATGGCAGGAGGGAGAATTGAACCAAAGACCTCTGAGATTTGTCCAAGGTGCCCAACATGTCCGACATCCCCGAAGTGCTCTGAGAAGTCCAAGGCTGATAAGATAAGATAACGAAGGGAAAGGGAAAAGGAAAAGAAAGGAAAAAGAAAAGAAAATGAAAAAGAATAAATGACAAACGGATGTAACAAATACCCCCCTCTCAAGGATCATGTCCTCATGATCTGTACGCTTCTCTTCTTGCACCCTTCCACTGTCTCCAATTGCGTTCTAATCTTTCCAAATATTCTCTGTTGAATTTCCCATCCTCCTGTAAGGGACGTCTATCTCAGTGCTCAGGCAGTAAGCCAAGGACTAAGTATAGGACTCTCGAAGAGAGCGGCACTGGCGAGGTGACCACTGCTTAGATAAGATAAAGATATGTCTGGTCACTAGGTAGAGCGATGCTCTAGGTAGATCCTCAGACAATGAGAGCGAAGGTGAGAGTAAGAAGGATACTTGTATTGAAAGCCTAGGGAATCCTAGGCAAGTAGCTACAGTTTATATACACTAAATGGTAGCTAAGGCGAACTAAAATAAAGTAACGAAACAAGTAAGAAAGTAAATATAGCTACTACTGGTAACTGGATGAGTAAGTAGTTCGGCGAGGCGATGAGTAGGGATGCTGGGGACCAGAGTAGCCCGAAGCAGTAGTCAGCGATGTTGACTACAAGTGAAACACTGTCCATAGAGTCAGTAAAGATGAGTATTCGTAAAGGGATAAATAAAGGTAAACAAAAGGACGTCGAAACGTCGAAAATAGGGGTTAGAGCGCTTGGGGGTTGAACCTTGAGCACTAGAGGTTTGGAGGGCATAACACCTCCCAACTGAATAGTTTCTTAGGTGTTTCTGGTGTTGTGAAATTCATGTACCTTCGGAAAGTGAAGTGGCGATGTGATAGTATACGCAGTGCACCTGGATTCTTCTTGTAGAATTGTTCTACTGTTTCTGTTGTGTTGTCTAGATCTGATGCAGGTTGCCAGGTGCTTTCTTCCATGGGGTATCCTTTCCATTTAACCAGAAACTCTAATGTTCCTCCTCATCTCATCCAGCTGTCTAACACTTCCTCCACTTCCCATTCTTCTGCTCCATCTATCAGCTCAGGGGGTGGTCTTTCCGTTGACTTCTGGTTTGGGAATGATGGTCATCGGTAAGGTTTTAATTTCGATTGGTGGAAGACGTCGTGGATCTTCCAGTTGGGGGGCAGTTCCAGTTTATAGGATGCTTCACCAATCTTCCTTTTAACCTTAAAGGGGCCATAGTATTTCGCATCAAGTTTCTTGGACAGTTGTTTAGTGGTGATATTGGTGCCGTCCAATAGAACTTCTGCTCCTATTGCATACTTGACTTCCTGCCTCTTGTGTAGATCAAATCGTTTTTTCATCTGTAGGTTCGCCTTTTCTAGTGCCGAAGTGGCTTCTTTATGTATTGATTTGATTTTATTCAAGAGTTTGGTAACCGACCCATTTTTGCTCGGAATTGTAGAGGTTAGGCCTTTATACGGATGTTGTCCATTATTCATCATAAATGGAGTATGTCCAGTTGCGCTATGTACCCGATCATTATGGCAGAATTGGGCAATTGGTAGCCAATCTGCCCAGTCATCCTGTCAATTATTGATGTACATCCGGAGGTACTCCTTGAGTTCTTGGTTAACTCTCTCCATTTGTCCATCTGTTTGCGGGTGAAAGGCCATAGAATAATTTCCAATAATTCCCAAACCTTTGTACAATTCTCTCATGAAACCTGAAACAAATTGAAGACCTTGATCGCTGATCACCTTCTTTGGTAACCCATGTTCTCTGAATACATGGTTTTGGAATAATGTTGCTATTCCTTGTGAGGTTACCATGGTGTTTGTGGGTAGGTAGTAGACCTTTTTTGTAAAGTGATCTACTATCACTAAGATGGTGTCATGTCCTTTTGATTCAGGCAAGGGACTGATAAGATCTACACTGATTGTATGCCATGGTTCCAGAGGGATTTCATTTGGGTGTAGAAGTGCTGCTCTCTTTTGGTGATCTGGTTTGTTTCGAGCGCATTGAGTACAACCCTTAATATATTCATTGATATCTTTCTTCATATTCGGCCACCAATATGTTCTGGTGATAAGTTTGAGGGTTTTTGCAACCCTGGGATGGCCTGAAGTGAATGCAGTATGAAAGATTTCAATGATTTTCCCTCGGATAACCCAGTCTACCGGTACATAGATTCTTTCCTTCCAGAGTATTAAACCATTAGCCTTAACCTGGAAACCCATTTGTTTATCCTTTAATCCTTGGATGACTTGTGAATCCCATTGATGTTTATTAATTTTAGAGATTTTCATCTCTAATTCATGTAGAATTCTGTCTTCGTCAAAGATCCAAATAAATAAGTCGTCCTTGAGGAGGATTACTGTTAGAAGCTCATGAATACTACCACTGCCGCGATCCAACTCTACTCAGGCATCACTCCAAGTCTTGACGGTGAGTAAAAGAGGAGAAAAGAGGATGAGATTGAGCACAGTAGTTACTCGTTGAGAGAAACTATCTAAGAGCTAAAGAACAAATAACTATCTACAATGGTCTTAAGTACAACTTAAGGAAAAGAAAGGCCGTTAGTTGAATTGAACCAATGACCTTTGGGAAAGAAGGAAGAGATGCGCGCTAGGTTGGCGCTAAAAGAGGC
>KZ302204.1:5934-32917 GCA_002554575.1 Amanita thiersii Skay4041 | reverse complement strand
TAAAATACGTAGTGGTGGAAGACTATGTATATTGTCAGTACAAGAAAATAAAATGTGCTCACGGCTATTTATTATTTCTTCTCCTCTGTCAGCACAAGGGGCGCATGCCAAAGAATTCTTGCTCAGGTGGTATTTTGTGGAATATTCTGCGGTGGGGGCATGATTTGTTAATGCCCTCGTAAGTCTCGCGTATGTGGTGATGGTGTCTCTGCAAAGTGCGCTCCACTGTTTACGTGTGGTGGTGACACTGGTTTTACGTCCTAGGGGGATTGGCAACCAGGACGTGCCAAAGGGAGGGCTAAGGTGTGTCCTCCATTCGTCTATAAACTCTCGGTGGTGTTTTCGTTTGTGAAATGATGGTGAGTCATGAGGTGGGACAATGACTGTGTGCATACGTGTCAATCTATCTGCCTTTTCGTTCCAAGGGATCCCTCAGTGTCCCGGACACCACTGGATGTATAGGTGGTTTTGCGGATCGTTTTGCAACCATCCTCGAAGTGTCCTGTTTGCTTGAACTGAGCTCATCTGGTCATGCGCCCCTTTCGTGTTGAGGAAGAGGTCGATTGCTGGCCGCGAGTCCATGTAAAGGACAATGCGGCCCGTGAGGCCAGATGATAAAAGGGAGGTACGAGCAGTAGAGAGGAGATCAATAGCTTTCTGGAGAGTGATGCACTTGCTCTCCATGCTATTTGTACTTTGCACACCTATCTAACTGCTTCTGCTCCATTGGATTAATAGGATAGATTTTACAGTCCAAGGGCTTCAATCCTGGGATCAATTCGATAGCGTGATCCCAGGGTCTTCTTGGTGGCAGTTGATCAAATGTTTTCTTCTCAAAGACCTTTTTAAATGGGAGGCAGTAGGCTGGTAGTTTGGCGTTTAGTTCCTGTGAGGTTTGTGGGACATAAACCTGTTCTGCCAGCTGTCCTGCTTTGGATTGATATGCCCATAGTCACAATTCCTCTTGGCCGATCTGGACTGCTAGAAGGTGATCTCCTTCCTCCATTTCATCCCAGAATATTTCGTCCAGTACCTCCTCTTCTGGACTCCCTACCATGCTACCTTTCTGACAAGTACCAGGACATCATGAAAACTCTAACGTCGAATTCTTCCAGTCAATTTTAGGATTATGATATTTCAGCCAGTCATGACCGAGGAATATATTGTTTTTACTGATGTTTGTGATGCTAAAGTCCATGAGCTCATTGTGGTCACCAATTTTAATTTGTAACTGTATTTTATGCGTGAGAGAACCAATATTGTTTTTGGTCCCATTGGCATTATACACAGGTATTGGGCAGGGTAGGGGTGTTACATTTAATTGGTGTCTTTCAACGAATTCTTTGTTAACACAGGAGCTGGTACAACCACTGTCCAACAAGGCTTTCACTTCAAATGATTTGAGAGTGTCAGTCGTTGATATGATGCATTTACATCCATTTGATTATTGCCAGAAGTTCTGACAATAGTTGGACCCTGTTTTAATTCATAAATTGCTAATAATGTGTCATTCTTGCTTAAAGAGTTCAGTTTGTTGATAAGCGATCCTGTAATCTCGTTTGTTTGTTTGTTGTGAGAGTATTGTTGTAACGTTCTAATTGCTTCCTCCTTACTCTCGTTCCAAATTCGCCTGGTTACCCAGGGGCCAGTCCATGTTCTCAATCCTTTATCTTTTATTCTTAGAGGTTTGCTTCTGATGTCGTGATACAAATGTTTATTGTCTTGCATTATGTACTCTATACATATAGCACTGTCTGTATACAAAGTATTTGAGGCCACTGAATTGAAGCTGTTCATTGGCCAAATTGAAAACCCGGGGGATTGGAAACAGTTGTTTGCGGTTGAGCTACCGCAGCTGCTGGCGTCTGGCTTGGAACTTCTTCTATACGGGCAACACCGCCTCCCGTCTGTCCTCCTCCCATCATCCTCCAAAGCTCATCTCTGTCAGCATCCGTGCCACTGTTCCATGCACTCATCAGGTGCATCTGCTGTGATCAAGGATTTGGGCATACTCAGGCCATGTGTCCGGTTTGCCCGCAGTTGTAACATCACATCGGTCCACGATTCCTGTCCACCTGCATCGCGTTGGGATCCCTCGGTGCAGGTTGTACCGGAGGTCTCCATTGTTGTTGCTGGGGTCGGTTTGCAGGTGGAGTCCAGTTTCATTGAGGTTGGGGATTTGAACCTTGTTGTGATGTATTTCCTCGTGATCCAGTGCGTTGCATTGCACTGGATTGTGCACCTGTGCTACCACTTCCACAAGTAGCGAACATCTTTCTTTCCGCCATTGCTTGTCTCCATTGACGATCCAATCTGATTGTCAATTCATACCATCCTTCTAATGTGGTGGGGAGGTTGGGGACTGCCATGAGTTTATCAAGGAGGGGTGTATTGAGAGATTGCTTGAATTCATGGATTCCAGTGGTCTCTCCATAGCCGGAGCACATAAAGCTTTGTTTGAACATCTGTACATGTTCTTCTGCCAACTTTGATCCCTGTTTGATTGTCGTGACTTCCTGTATGGCAGTCGCCTGCTTGTTAGGGTCCCCGAACACTTTGTAGATGTCCCTATATAGCAGCTCGATTGGATCCGGTTCCGTTGACTCTAGATACTGCATGCGGAAATCCGGTGAATTCATATAGACCATAAAATGGTCTCTGAAAAGCTGCGCCATCCCAGTTTGCATGAAGCCAAGTACCCATGTAATTTTGATTTGTAGGGTGGTGAATTCATGGGGTTTAGCTGAGATGTAGAGCCGACAAGCATTAATGAAGGCTTCACAAGAAGCCATGGATCCATCATATAAAGGGGGGGAGGCCATCTTCGGTCCTCATGGAGCAGTTCCGGTGGCAGGCGGTGGGGTCTGATTCTGTAGCTGTTGAATGACCGCGTTCTGTTGGTGCATGGTATTCTGAAGAGCCACAATACTATTCATTAATTGCTGAATCTGGATCATTGCTTGATCCAGAGACCAATCCGGTTCCTCTGTGCCTCCGCTGGCACTGCCAACCATCATTCTCAGAGGGTAGAAGAGAATGTGGAATAAGTAGTAGAAAGGGAGTAGGGAGTAAAGTAAGGGATCCATGTTAATCGATAAGGGATGGATGGTGTGATAAAGGAGTTGTCAGTAGTACCTCACTATGGGCGCATGACCCTGACTAGTAGCTTAGGTGATGAGACTGATAAAAGATAAGAGGCCTCCACAGTCAATGGCATGCAAGGCGATGAGCGAACGAGTTTTTTTGAAGAGGGTACCAACACAAGGGTACGCCTAGACCAAGATCCAACGGTTCTCCATGAGTTACACTAGTCTTTCTCCACTAGCTGTAACGGTTGGGTCGGAAAGAGGCTAAGAGCATGAGACGAGGTCGTTGGTGCCTGTGATTAGGCAATCAAAAACAGGATGCCACGGATGTGGGACACCCTCCATTACTACAATGTATGAAAAGGGGAGTGCAAGCGCACTTTGGAAGTGAGAAGAAAATAGAGAAATATGAGTCTCACTCAAGGAGACAGTCGCGACAGGTGAGAGTAGAAGCTCTTTGATATTGTTAGAACCTCACTTGTACAACCTTAACCATGATCCAACAAGTCCCTCAGGCATCGCTCCAAGTAGTTTTGAAGAGAAATAGATTGGAGATGAGACTCTAATTGAAGTTATACAAGAGGATAACTATCAAAGAGCTAAAGAGTAAATAAACTAAAACAATGGTTGAAGTACAAAGAAAGAAATGAAAGAACAGCTAAAGGTTGAATCGAACCACCAACCTCCAAGAATCAGGGTGAGGTTAGCATGCGCTTAGGGTCAAGGGTCAGCGCTTAGAGAAGTGCGCATCTAAACGGGCATCTCTGGTGGACAATGGTAAGTAAAAGAAAACGGACAGAAAAGAAAAGAAAAGAAAAGGAAATATGAAATCATAACATCCAATTTCACTCTTGGTGCAATTCTTTCCCAACAGCAAGCTGACAGATTATGGAGACCAGTCACCTATATGTCACATTCTTTAAGCGATGCTGAAAGAAACTATGAAATATACAACAAAGAAATGCTCGCTATTATGACAGCATTTTATGAATGGTCTCATTATCTCAAAGGGGCAAAGCAAACTATAGAAGTATTGACAGATCATCAAAATCTGACATACTTCCAAAAGCCCCAAAACTTGAACCGTCAACAAGTGCGTTGGGTATTGGACCTTCAAGAATACAATTTCATTATCAAACACTGACCCGGAAAAGCCAACATGAAGCCTGACCTTTTATCATGATGAACTGGTCATGAGAAAGGTCAAAATGATAATGAGAATGTCATATTATTAAAGGAAGACTTGTTCATATGCATCTTTGATGATGATCAATCTCTACATGAACTAGAGGTCAAAATCTCAAAGATAAACAAACGCCAATGGGACAAACAAGTCATAAACGGGCTCAAAAATAATACAGAAGGCTTCCGGGTACAGGGAGGAATTGTGTTCTGGAAAGAAAGAATCTATGTACCGATGGACAAAACAGTTAGGGGAACAATAATCAAAATCTTCCACTCTTTACCTACAGCAGGCCACATGGGGGTTGTCAAAACCCTCAAATTTATTACAAGAAATTATTGGTGGCCAAACATGAGGAAAGACATCAAAGAATATATTTGAGGATGTGAACTCTGCACAAAAAATAAACCCGATTGACAAAAAAGAGCAGTGCCATTACATCCTAACAAAATACCCCCAGAACTGTGGCACACCATCAGCATAGATTTGATAGGTCCATTACCTGAGTCATGAGGCTACAATGCAATCATGGTTGTAGTAGACCATTTCACCAAAAAGGTCTATTACATTCCAACAAATACCACAATCACTTCCCAGGGAGTCACTACCCTCTTTAGAGATGTTGTCTTTAAGGAACATGGACTACCCAAGAAAGTGATAAGTGATTGTGGCCCACAATTTGTCTCAGGATTCATGAAAGAATTGTATCAAAAATTGGGAATTAAAGGCAATTACTCTACAGTGTTCCACCCACAAACTGATGGTCAAACTGAATGGGTAAACCAAGAATTAGAGGAGTATCTGAGGCTATACATCAATAATTGACAAGATGATTGGGCTGATTGGCTCCCGATTGCCCAATTCTGTCACAATGACAGAATTCATAGTAGCACCAGATACTCCCTGTTCATGATGAACAACAGACGGAACCTGTATAAAGGATTGGAAACTAATCTCCAGACCAAGAACGAATCTGTAACAGATTTCTTGAAGACAATCAAAACAATACATGATAAGGCCACTTCAATGTTACAAAAGGCCAATCTCACTATGAAAAAGCAATATGATTGTCACAAGAGACAGGAGGTTGAGTATACTATAGGATTGGAAGTTCTATTGGATGGAACTCATATAACAACCAAGAGACCTTCCAAGAAACTTGATAACAAGTATTATGGACCATTCAAAATAAAAGCAAAGGTCAGAGAGGCAGTGTACCAACTACTGTAGAATTACCTTCTAGTTGGAAAATCCATGATGTTTTCAACCAATCCAAGTTGAAACCATACAACCGCCCAACATTCCCAAATCAAGACACTCAGTCACACCTGCCACCAAACATAATAGATGAAGAAGAGGAATGGGAGGTAGAAGAAGTACTAGATAGTAGGTTGAGAGGAAGAACCCATCTCGAATTTTTAGTAAAATGGAAAGGATACCCAACCAAAGAGAGCACCTGAGAACCCGCATCTAACCTTGATAATTCAGCAGAAATTGTCAAACATTTCTACAAAAAGAACCCAGGAGCACCCTGCATATTATACCATCATCACCTCATATTTAAACAGTATGAGAACTTCACAACACCTAAGGTACCAGTGAAATTATTCAGGTGGGAAGACAGAAAATTTGAGAAAACCTATCTAGAAAAACTTGAACAGAATTGGAAGTGATGGAAGAATGCAAGAAAGGAAGCATACAACTCATGAGGACATGAGTCTTGAGGGGGGGGTAATGTCATGATCCATTTCTATTTCTTTTTCATCTTCTTTTCTTTTCTTTTTATTTCCCTTTTTTCCAGTTATCTTATCTTATTGAACCATTGGTCATCTCAGATCATTTGGTTATGTCAGACTTGTCAGGCATTGCAGATAATTCTGAGAGACAGTCGGTTTGATCCTCGCTGAAGCCATTCTTTTACTATCTTACTTAAAGTCATTGTAGTTGATTGTTTATACCTTAGCTTCTAGATAGTCTACCTCTATGTGTAGCTACAGAAGACTCCTCATCATCTTATTGTCTCTCTCCTCCTTGCAATCTAACCATCATTCAACTTTGTGGGTTGACACTTGGGAGAGTTTGGATTGTGGTATAAGGGCTATTTGTGAGCTTTTGACAGAATCACTGGAAATTATTCAACAGCATTTCATCCCCAAACTGATGGCCAAACAGAAAGAGTTAACCAGGAATTAATCAAATACTTGCACATCTACATAAACACCCAACAGAATAATTGGGCCAATTGGTTACCAATTGCCCAATTCTGCCATAATAACTGATCCCACAGTGCAACAGGTTACTCCCCATTTATGCTAAATAATGGGCAAAATCCCTTCACTGGAACAGAGCCAATGAATACTCCTAAAAATCAATCAGTACAGGATTTTGTAAATAAAACTAAGGATGCAATCTCTAAAGCAAAAACAGCACTCCTTAAAGCAAATCAAAAAATGAAGGAGTCTTATAACAAACACACTAAACCTGCCATAGAGTATGCCATAGGATCCAAAGTTCTATTAGACTCAGCAGACATCAAAATGAAATGACTTTCCAAAAAACTAGACAATAAATACTATGGACCATTCATAGTAAAGAAGAAAGTTGGTAAATCTGCATACCAATTAGAATTACCCCCTAATTGGAAAATCCACAATGTCTTCAATGAGTCAAAGGTCAAAACCTACATCAAAACAACTAGACCTGGACAAAGAATTCATGGACACCCTCCCCCAGAAGTGATAGAAGACCAAGAGGAATATGAGGTGGAAGAACTGTTGGATAGTAGAGTGAGACACAGAGGGAAGCTGCAATATTTGGTCAAATGGAAAGGTTATCCAATCGAAGAAAGCACTTGGGAACCAGCAACAAACATGAAGAATGCATCAGAGAAGGTCAAGACCTTCCATGAGTGTCACCCTGCAGCACCAAGACCAGTGTCATTAAGGAACTTCAAATTCAAAAGATACAATAACCTGACCAAACCACACACACAAAAAAAATTGTTTGGATGGGAGGATGGAAAGTTTGAGGCAGACTATTTGGAAAGATTGGAAAGGAACTGGAGGCAGGGGAAAGGGGCTAGGAAGGAGTTGTGATTGCATGGGCGCAATCCTTAGAGGGGGGGTGATGTTACAATTTCCTTTTCCCATTTTCTCCCTTTTTCTTATCCTATCTTATCTTCCAATCATCTAATCATCTAAGCACTCCATCTTACCTTCTTCATGCTTACCTTATTATTCTTTTTCCTTTTCTTTTCCTTTTTTCTTTTATTGGGCATCTCAGCCTTCTGTTACGCCCTCCAACCTTCAGCGCTCAAGGTTCAACCCCTAAGCGCCCTAACCCCTATTTTCGATGTTTCGACATCCTTTTGTTTATCTTTGTTTATCCCTTTGCGAATACTCATCTTTACTGACTCTATGGACAGTGTTTCACCTGTAGTCAACATTGCTGACTATTGCTTTGGGCTACTCTGGTCCCCAGCATCCCTATTCATCGCCTCACCGAGCTACTTACTCATCTCATTACCAGTAGTAGCTATCTTTACTTTCTAACCTGTTTCACCACATTATTTTAGTTCGCCTTAGCTACCATTTAGTGTATATAAACTGTAGCTACTTGCCTAGGATTCCCTAGGCTTTCAATACAAGTATTCCCTCTACTCTCACTTCGCTCTCATTGTCTGAGGAACTACCTAGAGCATCGCTCTACCTGGTGACCAGACATATCTACATCTTATCTAAGCGGTGGTTATTTCGCCATTGCCGCTCATCATTGAGAGTCCTATACTTGATCCTTGGCTTACTGCCTGAGCACTGAGATAGACGTCCCTTACACCTTCTCAGGCTCATTGGTCTTAAACCAAATATTCAGATAATTCAGTCATCCATTATTAGATGATTGTTTGGCAGATAAACATCCAATAAGGTAGTATATAAGACTCATTCATAACTAGCCACATTCCCCAGCTTTTGTATTGTAACCACCATGCTGGTGAATACATTTAAGTTCAAAACCTTTTTCTTCATCATCAAAAGTCAGTCCTGGTGTAGTTAGTAGTAGTTAGTGTGGTCTCATCCTTACACAGGTGTTCTGGACTGGGCAGCTCCCTCTGGGAGCCAGTCTTCTCAACACATTCTTACTTAGCTATATTACTGTGCAGCCCCCTTTTCTACAGAGAGAACATTTAGATAGTATGACTAAAATACCTAGTCCAATACTAGTCCAATGCTCCTGTGTGTGCACTAGCAGTACCTAAGATAGTATGGCCAGATCTTGGTAGGCTGTTGCTACTTTCAGTGAGCTGTATGTCTGTAGAAAAGAGAGCTGTGGAGTAACATAGCTAAGTAAGGATATGGAATCCTTACCAGGATACAGTAGTTAGAGTGTGTTGCAGATGCTTATTGGAGCGGGTGGGCTCCACAAAGAGGTAATAGGGTGAGTATAAGGGATGTCTATCTCAGTGCTCAGGCAGTAAGCTGAAGACCAAGTATAGGACTCTCAATGTACAGTAAGTGGCAATGGCAAGATAACCACCACTTAGATAAGATATAGATATGTCTGATCACTAGGTAGAGTGATGAGCTCTAGGTAGATCCTCAGACAATGAGAGTGAGGTGAGAGTAAGAGAGATACTTGTATTGAAAGCCCAGGGAATCCTAGGCAATGTAGCTAAGCTTATATACATCAATGGTATCTAAGTAGCTGGAGTGAAACAAGTAAGGAGGTAAATATAGCTACTACTGGTAACCAGATGAGTAAGTAGCTTGGTAAGGTGATGAATAAGGATGCCTGGGGACCAGAGTAGCCCAAAGCAATAGTCAGCAATGTTGACTACAGATGAAACACTGTCCAAAGAGGCAGTAAAAGTGAGTATTTGTAAAAGAGTAAACAGATATAAACAAAAGAATGTCAAAATGTCAAAATAGAGGTTAGGAGCACTTAGGGGTTGAACCTTGAGCACTAGAGGTCTGGAGGGTGTAACAGTGAGTGGATGAAGTTTAAAACTTAGATTATACAGGTCTTAAGGACCTGTATTTATACTGTTTAGAATACATGTGCACAGACCATTGTATCTACTTTCATGTGATATAACATTTCATTGTCAGCACAGTCATTGTATTCTAGGATTATCCAATGAGATGTCTAGCACATATCTCTCAGATATATTCTAGACAATACTCCAGTCTATACTCTCACAGTGTGGAGTAATCTGAGTAAGTTGTGCTATTGATGTTGTCTATGATGTCAGTATGATATCATAGATTACTCATTGTCCTTATCAATCTATTTATGCTATCATGTTCTATAATTGTTATCTTTACATTCTAGAACATTCTATTGGCAACTTCCTTTAAAGTTAAGGAAAGTTCTGGACCTCAGATTTCCTTGGTCTTATAGATTGTGAAGTGTAATTAGGAATTAAAGTAATATTTAATTTGACAATGTCATGCTATTCTGTAAATCAACCTGTAAATCAATCTGTAAATCAAGCCATCTGTCAAGAGGATGACAACAGCAACACACAGTAGCTAGTTACAGTAAGTAAGAGTTTCACTTACAATCTAGAGCAGTGTCAAGGATGAAGAGAGTAGCATGTAGTGATGGTTTCAAGAGGAGACAAAGGCTCAACAATTGAGAGAACAAAGTTTGTTATTTTTCTACCTACAGAATACATGGCTTTTATACACTACAGACCAGGTATAAGAATAGAAGAAAAATACACAATATGTCAGACATGTGAATACACTGAGTAAGTGGATTATTAATCCTTCACATGTCATGTCAAGTATGAGAATGAATAGTCTGTTGGACAGTTATATTCTCATGTCATGTCAACTGTGAGTGATGATGATCTTATAATAACTTGATTTTGCTTATGACAGAACAAGATTGTCATCATCCTCACTATCTAATCAATGATCCTATATCTGCTTTATTGACAGATGTCTTCAATTATTTGTGAATGTATAATTTTGACACCATCTGCAGGTGAGCTTGCTTACTATGCACCAATTATGTTAAAAAAACAAAAAAAAAAAAACAAAAAACTAATTATGGCCATCCACAACTGATCACTGGTGATCATGGTCATTCACTGCATGATCACAACCCTTTGTCCACACCAGCCAGTCATAGGAAAGAGATAATTCAATGAAATTTAAGATTGACAACACTAGGAGCATTTACAACTAAAAATACTGGAAATCGGGGTTTCAGGATCAGACATTTCTTTCGGGTCCTGGAATGTGTCGATTCCGACTCCCCATCCTAGCTCTGTACATATCGGGGGGGTATGTTGTGTAAATGTCTTTCAAGTCCCAAATGGAATCTTTCTCATAGACGAACTGCTGTCCTTTTTTCTTGACTAGTTTCGTGGTTGGTTGACTACATTCTTGGTAACATTGCCCTTTTACTCCGTTGAGACCTTGTAACAACTCATCGTGGCTTTGAAACAACTTCGCCCGGAGGTCAAAACACGGTCCTTTGGATTCCCATCTGTAGTCTTTTCCTATTCCCTTTTCGACCTCTTCCTGGAAACCACAACCATTCATATTTACGCATTCGGCGATTGTGACCTGGTTCGATCCAATAGCCGCCTCATGACAACTAGGCAAATAAGGTCATTTATCAATCAGTGTGGATCCCAGCCGACATACCGGACGTCATTCGTCAACTTGTCCAGCAAGCTTTTAGGCTGAATTTATTGTTGGTAATGCACGGAAAGACATGACATATGCAACTACTCACCCAGTTTTCCCAAGCGTACGGTTTAGCCTTCCCTTGTGTGTTCCCGGCCATAACTGGACTGATAAGGGATGTTGCAAGAACGAGTATGTAGATGAGTTGCATTAGTCAAGTGTTTCTAGCTGACATTATTCAGTGCTCACAAGGAGATGCTACTAGTGAAACAAAGTGACTCACATTGACAAGGACCGGCCTTTATCTGTTGCTTGCGTTTTAGCACGAGAGATGCACCTGGCAGTCTGTTCTCATGAGTTGTGAGGATGCCCAGATATTTATAGTCAGAAATATCTTGGAGGAACGAGACACGTAGCAGGTTGTAGGGGCATCAGCTCCAGGGGCAGTAACCGTTTCCCCTTGTGACCTAGCAGTGATCTCCTTTCAGCCATAATTTTATATATGGTGTTGAATAGAATAGCTTACCTATTGGACTGTCCTACAGATCTGCAGTCTAAAACCATTGCTTAACCAGAACAACGAGGTCGGATGTGCACCACCTTTATGATTAGATTTGCCACGCAAGTTGGATGCGCGGCGTGCGTGCAAATGCAAGAAATGTCACTGAGTCTGTAACTTGTATCACTGCTTGTCATATCGGTAATGTATCAGTTTCGTCACACAGAAGTCACGCAAACGGACGGTTCACAAATGTCGTATTTACGAGATCCATCCTATCTACGACTACTCGACATTCTTATATGCACTACGGGACTACTAAACGGATATATCACAAGGAGTTCGAAAGTAATGCGCAGTACCGGGTAGATTCGGTACGGTACGTTTGGTCTTATTTGTTATAGGGTATCTAGGCCGCAGGGACAAGC
Source organism: Amanita thiersii Skay4041 (assembly GCA_002554575.1). Lineage (NCBI taxonomy): Eukaryota > Fungi > Basidiomycota > Agaricomycetes > Agaricales > Amanitaceae > Amanita > Amanita thiersii. Next base: position 21,083 of record KZ302204.1, on the reverse strand, counting down.
AATATTGCGGTCGTCACATCCGCCCTCAGTCAATGCTGGATTTTAGCATTGGCTCTATCGAAAGCCTCGACGACGAGTAGGTCCCCCACGGGCGTAAGGGTAAGTTCCTCGCCATTTCTTGCTGTGTAAGCGATCCATTTTGAACGCGTGATTCTTTTCCATCCGGGCTTTATCTGCAAGCACGCTCCTGACCATCGAGTACGACGCCGCCTCCATAAACTGATTCGCAGCAGATGGATTACGTTCCAGCTCCTCTCCAAAGGGTCCAGGTAGACGGCGCGGGCGCGATTCTATAGTCAGGTCCAAAAACCTTCGAGGTAACGCGTTCCCTGGAATAATTACGTGCCCGGACGCGTCTATGTAGCTGAAGTGAAAGGGAGATGCCTGTATATTGAAAGCCTCGACCCAGCAGTCATATCCCGCCGGTTTAAGCATCTGATGGAAGTGGGAGCGTCGGTAGCGCAGGAAGGCGTCATAATCGATGAAGGATCGGATTTGTCCCTTATGAAAGGTGAGACCCATGTTCTTCTGACCATGCCCCAACGTAAATTCCGTCGTCCGAGGCCCTTCGTACAGGTTGTTAAGCTGGGGAATGTGTTCTCCCGAGCCAAAGTCTACCGGTCGCCCTCCAGCATTGACAACTCCAATCGTCCCGGATCCCTCGGTAGAGGCCACCTCTGTGCACTCCTCATCAAGGACGCTTACCGCTCCTGGGTCCGGTTCCCCTTCGGTGTCCTCGAGGCCATCCCCAACTGGATCCATACCAACGTCCCCGTCTGTGGGTGTCGCCTCAGAGGGTGCTGAAACGTTTAGGTCAAGCGACTGGTCGTGGTCGATTACTGGCTCGAAGGGCATGAAGAGGGAAAAGAAGTGGGTGATCTCCTCTCTAGCCTTTTTTCTTCCATTATAACTGCTTCGCCCAGTAATCGACCCGTCTCTTGGGTAGCGACGTGGTGCGGCGCTGCCCTGATTATATCCAGTATCATCAGGAGCACTTATCTTTCCATCAGGTAAATGTTTTATGTTTTCGATCCCCAACGCTTCTAGATATTCCCGGACCACATCTAAATGGGCCATATGGGTGTAAGGGAGCCATGTCTGGTCCTCATCGTGCCATTTCACTTGGAATATGGCGTGTTCTCCGGCTCCCGAATGTCCCAAGATTTTCTCGATCGCCCCTTCGGTAGGACGGTCCTCGTCATCAGTGTTAGGCAGCTCCGATCGGCCGGGGAATAGACGATCATCGTTTGGGACGTGGATCCGCAACAACGATGCATGGAATACATTGTGTATTCATCGCGCTTTGAAGGACACTGGTATATCCACTTGGAAGAAGTGGTTACTAAAATCCTTCAGTATTCGGTAAGGTCCCAGGTATTTTGGAACCAATTTGCGAGCTAGACCTTTTGGCACAGATATGTTCTTGCCGGATATGTAGACCAAGTCTCCTACCACAAACGGCTCCTTTTGCCATTTCCGATTGGCACTCCTTATCTGTTTCACTCGAGAGGCGATTATGTTGTCATGCGCATTCATGACAGCTAGCTTCAACTTTTGGACGAAGGTTCGTACTCCAGGAAATTCATTCATAGTGGGGTTGTCCCATATGAATGTTCTCAGCATCCTCTCGTGTTCAAGTAAAACGGCGCGTACCCTGTGTTCGAAGTACAATAGTAGTGCTACAGTTCGCAGTTTTGTGACATGTGATGTCACAGCTTCCATATTCAGTAGTTACACTGTATCAGTAGCATAAGTCCTAACCACAACACTGTATTCCATCCCCTGGTGTGAGTTATACCTTTCTTCACCCTGTGCTTTCCAATCTGGCACTGTTGATAGTGAATTTGATAGCAGGGAGTCTGCTGACCCAGTCTTTCTGGTGAGGTGATATCACTTGTTGTAGCATCTGATTTTGTTACACCCTCCAGACCTCTAGTGCTCAAGGTTCAACCCCTGAGCACTCCCAACCCCTATTTTCGATGTTTCAACATCCTTTTATTTACTTCTGTTTGTCCTTTTGTGAATATTAACCTTTACTGCCTCTCTGGACAGTGTTTCACTTGTAGTCAACATCACTGACTATTGCTTCAGGCTACTCTGGTCCCCAGGCATTCTTATTCATCGCTTTACCAAGCTACTTACTCATCTGGTTACCAGTAGTAGCTATTCTTAATCTCTTACTTGTTTCACCAGTTTACTTTAGTTTGTCTTAGCTACCATTAGATGTATATAAGTGGTAGCTACTTGCCTAGGATTCCCTAGGCTTTCAATACAAGTATCCCTCCTACTCTCATATCATTCTCACTGTCTGAGGATCTACCTAGAGCTCATCACTCTACCTAGTGATCAGACATATCTTCATCTTATCTAAGCAGTGGTTATCTTACTATTGCTGCTCCCCTTTGAGAGTCCTATACTTGGTCTTTGGCTTACTGCCTGAGTACTGAGATAGATGTCCCTTACAGATTTATTGTTCAGTTAGCTCTTTCAGTGGCACCATCTGACTCTGGATGTGTTGAAATTATATGCTCACAAATAATTGAAGACATCTGTCAATAAAGCAGATATTGAATCATTGATTAGATAGCGAGAATGATGATGCTCTTGTTCTGTCATAAGCAGAATCAAGTCATCATGACTCATCATTGCTATGACATGAGACCGATGACACAGCAGAGAATGGAACTGTCAAATAAGCTATTCCTTCTCACACTTGACATGACATGGGAATGGGATTGATAATCCACTGACTCAGCACATAACCATGTCTGACATTTTGTGTATTTTTCTCCTATTAATATACTGGTCTGAAATGTATAAAAGCCCTGTATTCTGTAGCTAGAAAAATAACGAACTTCGTTCTCTCAATTGTCGAGCCTCTGCCTCCTCTTGAAACCTTGCTACACGCTACTCTCTTCATCATTTACTACACCACTCTAGAATGTAAGTGAAAGTCTTACTTAACTAGCTGCTGCGTGTTGCTGTTGTTGTCCTCTCGACAGGATGGTATGCACTTGACAGACTCAGTTTACATCAAACGCCATAATCATAGACAATTCATGGAGGCATGGAGACACCACCTCTCCCCTCCCTTTGGCTCCTCATGGCTGCCAATAAAGCTAGGATGCAGGACAGGGGTAACCACAACACAGAAACAGTGGGGGGCCCTATGCGGGGACACCATCAGAATATACGTGAGGCTCACTAGAGCCCTCACAAATCACACACCCACAGCGGAATACTCAGCAAGATTCCATCTGAGCAAGAATTCTCAGGTGTGTGCCCCTTGCGCTGACAGAGGAGAAGACAACAAAGCCACTCGTGAGCATATTTTACACTTCTGTTCTGACTATGTACATAGGTTACAACCACTACCAATTCTGCTGAGGAGACCCTCCACTATTAAACTCATTATCAAGTTCCTATGGCACAACCCAAAGGCCTTCACGTTTGAAGGTCTGGTCACAGACAAAGATGAGGAAAAGGGTGTATTGTTATGATTCCTTTTAATTTTTTTCTTTTCCTTTTCTTTTCTTTTCTTTTTATTCCCTTTCCTTGACACCATCTAAGCATGTGCTATCATTAGTGCTCAATTAGACGCGCATCTACCACTAGCGCCTAGTCGGACTAGTCAGACATCTCAGGCTTTTCGGATAGCTCTGAAGGAGTCTAGAGTTTGATTCCTGCTATGGCCTTTTCTTTTATTTCTCGCTCTACTTATGTTTGTGTTGTGTATTGTTTATTCTCTAGCTCTTAGATAGTCTACCCACTGTGTGTAGCTACAAGAGTTGCTCTCAATCCTACTCACCTCCTTCTCTATCTCTTCTTTGCAACTTCTGGAGTGATGCTTGAGGGATTGTTGGATCGCAGATACGGTAAACATAGTGAGCTCCTGACATAATCTAAGAGCTAGCTACCCTCACCCATTCCGAACGTCTTTTGAGACCCACCCACCTTTCACTTCCACAGCGTGCTTGCACTCCCCTCTACACCTTTACTCTCAGTTCCGGAGGGTGTCCTACTCTGTAGCACCCCGCTCTTCGAAAGCCTAATCACAGGCTCCAACGACCTACACCTTGCAGCCCAGTGCTACTATTCGACCGTGTCCCATTGTTGTCAGTGGAGATAGACTGAAACAACTCACGGAGTATGTGGGATCTTGTCCAGGCGTAGACTCGTGATTCTACCCTCTTCGAGTGAAACCCTCATTCGTTCGTCACCTAGTGCGCCTTCGACCTCAAGGTTTCCTTATCCTTATCCATCTCTCATCACTGAAGTGACAGACTAGGGTTGTGTGCCTGTCACACAGTACTAATAGTCACACACACCCACTCTCACCCTCCCTTCGTCATCTACTATCATGGATCCATTACTCTTTGCCCTCCTTCCTTTTTACTACTTATTTAGGATTATCTTTTTCCCACTTTGAATGATGGTTGGTGGAGGTACCGGTGGTACCTCAGAACCCAGTTGGACTCTGGAGGCTGCATTTGCGCAGATTCAACACTTACTTGGCACAGTAAATAATCTCCAACAAACGATTGCGCAACAGGAGCAGACTATTGCTCAGTTGCAAAATCAACCACCTCCACCTCCTCCCGCTGGCACTCAACCTCCTTGTGGTCCAAAAATGGCCACACCACCATTATTTGATGGATCTATGGCATCGTGTGAAGTGTTCATAAATGCCTGTAGGCTCTATATCTCCGCCAAGCCGCACGAATTTATGAACCTTCAAACAAAGATTACATGGGTTTTGGGTTTCATGCAGTCCGGCATGGCCCAACTTTTCAGGGATCAGTTCATGGTGTACATGAACACACTGGCATACCGAACCCAATACCTAGAGTCTACTGAGGCCGACCCCATTGAACTCCTGTACGCAGACATTTACAAAGCCTTTGGTGACCCGAACAAGCAGGCAACTGCTATTCAAGAAATCACTACAATCAAACAGGGCACCAAATCAGGTGAAGTACATGTACAGGCATTCAAGCAATGTTATATGCAGTCTGGTTACGGAGAAATCGCAGGAATACATGAGTTCAAAAGGTCATTGAACTCTCCTTTACTGGATAAAATCATGGCAGTACCTGAACTCCCGGTAACATTGGAGAAGTGGTATGACCTAGCAGTACAGTTAGACCAACAGTGGAGGCAAGCGGTCACGGAAAAGAAGATCTTCGCTGGACGAAGTGGAAAAGGGGATATGGGGTCTAATGCCGGCACTAAACCCAATCAGCCAATGCAACAACGTCAACCAGCTAGACCTCCTGCTCCCCCGGCTGGAAATACTTGGCAACCTCGAGACCCAAATGCGATGGATGTGGATCGAAATTGATCCCAATGTCGCTGTTACAATTGTGGCCAGACCAGTCACTTTGCTCGAAATTGCCCTCAGCCCCACCACACCCAGACAAGATTAGTTGATGTGTGGAACAGCAGTATGGATGTTGAGAGAGAGGAAATACAGCGGATGATGGATGCGGGCACTGCGGGTGCTGCCCCAGTGGTTGAACAAAGAAGCGCTATGGGTTCCAACATTCAGCAGGGTTTTTGATCAATTCAGTGAATGGCTCCAGCTCACTGAATCCCTCATGTAAATATACAGATTTGTGTGTAAATATAGATTATGTCTTGCAGGACAATGCACACTTTTTACATGTCATATGGAGCGAACCCCTGAGAATGAAAACATTTGGATTGAGAACCTGGACAGGACCATGGGTTTTAAGGCGTATCTGGAATGAACCTATTGAGGAAGGAATTCATACCCTTACTCAATACAGTCACAATCGAAGGATATTGGAAATTTCACAACAAATGGTACATGAACTAAATAACCTATCAGAAAAGGATGCTCTTCAGGCAGTCTACCAACTAAAAGAGAAGCCTACAGTCATAAGAGTAAACAGTACCAATCAGATCAATATCCCTTGCATAATCTTGACCACAGATACCCTGGAAACCTTCATGGTCAAAGCACTGGTACATAGTGGCTGCACTGGATCTTGTGTGAATTCAGAATTCATAAAACAACATCAGATAAACACCCATCCACTACCTTGACCTATACTGGTTTACAATGCAGATGGGACTCAAAATATAGGAGGATCCCTAATGCATACTGTAAAACTGAGAATGAAAATCGGTAATCATGAAGAGGTCATGGATTTCAGTGTATCCAATCTTAGTAAAAATGAAATATTCCTCGGCTTTGACTGGTTAAAGTACCATAACCCTAAAGTCAATTGGAAAGAAGCTAAGATTGAATTCTCACGTTGTCCCAGTGCATGCCAGATGGGTTCAGAGGTGGAGGAACCTGAAGATGAATTGGAATACAGGAGATGGGAAGAACTGGATAACGGGGATAAATTATTGGCCGTCCACATAGGACCAGAAGAATTATGATACAGGGCATTCCAATCGAAGGCAGGCCAGTTGGCAGAACAAGCCTACATCCCGAAAACTAGCCGAGATCTACAAAGTAAAATACCTTTGTATTGCCTCCCATATCGTAAAGTTTTTGAAAAGGAAATGTTTGACAAATTACCACCAAGATGTCCGTGGGATCACACCATAGAATTGATCCCTGACACCAAGCCGCTTGACTGTAAAATATATCCTCTAAACATCGAAGAACAGCAGCAGTTGGACGAATTCTTAAAAGAAAACTTAGAATCTGGTCGAATCCAGCCTAGCAAGTCACCTATGGCATCACCCTTCTTCTTTGTTAAAAAGAAGGATGGTTCCTTACATCCCATTCAGGATTATAGGAAACTCAATGAGATGACCATAAAGAACTGGTATCCGTTACCCTTAATTGGCAAATTAATTGATAAACTGTCCAAGGCAAAATATTTCTCTAAAATGGACATTCGCTGGGGGTACAATAATATCCAGATAAAAGAAGGTGACGAGTGGAAGGTGGCATTCAGGACAAATCGGGGCCTATTTGAACCTTTGGTGATGTTCTTCGGGCTAACTAACTCTCCAGCGACTTTTCAAACAATGATGAATGATATCTTCTGAGTCGAAATCACCGAAGGATGGATGGTTGTCTATATGGATGACATCCTTGTTTTCACCAAAAACATCGAGGAACATCAAAGGCGTGTAGCGCAGGTATTGGCTAAACTCGAACAACACAAACTGTCTTTAAAACCAGAAAAATGTCAATTCAAACAGACAGAAATTGTAAGGGACGTCTATCTCAGTGCTCAGGCAGTAAGCCGAAGACCAAGTATAGGACTCTCAAAGTAAGTGGCAATGGCAAGATGACCACCACTTAGATAAGATATAGATATGTCTGGTCACTAGGTAGAGTGATGAGCTCTAGGTAGATCCTCAGACAATGAGAGTGAAGGTGAGAGTAGAAGGGATACTTGTATTGAAAGCCTAGGGAATCCTAGGCAAGTAGCTACTGCTTATATACATAAGGTGGTAGCTAAGACGAATGAAAAAGGAGTGATAAAACAAGTAACAGCCTAAGTATAACTACTCCTGGTAGTTAGATGAGTAAGGAGATTGGTAAGAACCTCGGGGACCAAAGTAATCCAAGGTAGTAGTCAAGGAGAGGGACTACAAAGGTGAAACGGCTGTCCAATGGTAACAGTAAGTCAATATTCATATTAGAGTAAACAAAGGTAAACAAAGAGATGTCGAAACGTCAAAAATAGGAGTTAGGAGTGCTTAGGGGTTGAACCTTGAGCGCTAGAGGTCTGGAGGGCGTAACAGAAATCGAGTTCCTAGGCCTAATTATCTCGCAAAACATGCTCCAAATGGACCTGATTAAGGTCAAAGGTGTGACAGAATGGCCAGCACCCACCTGTAAGTGGGAAGTCCAGCAGTTCCTTGGTTTCTGTAATTTCTACAGACACTTCATCGAGGGATTTGCAAAACTTGCCAAGCCGCTTACTATTCTAACCAGAAAGACAAACTGGATTTGGGGAGATGCCCAGGTAACTGCTTTCAAAGCATTGAAAGCCAAAATTACCAGTCAACCAATCCTGGTGATCCCAAATTCCGAAGGTCAACTCCGAGTAGAAACGGATGCATCCAATTTTGCCTTAGGGGTGATTCTTTCTCAACAGCAGGATGACGGTTTATGGTGACCTGTGGCTTATATGTCCCATTCGTTAAGTGATGCCAAGCGAAATTATGAAATCTACGACAAAGAAATGCTCACAGTCATGACGGCTTTTTACGAATGGTCTCAATACTTAAAAGGAGCCAAGAAACAGGTAGAGGTACTGACCAATCATCAGAACCTCACCTATTTCCGAAAACCTCAAAACCTAAACTGTCACCAAGCACGTTGGGTATTGGATCTCCAGGAATATAATTTCTCGATTAAGCACAGACCAGGAAAGGCCAATACGAAGCCCAATCTTCTCTCGAGACAAGCCAGTCACTCAAAAGGATTGAATGATAATGAGAACATCATTCTCCTAAAAGACAACTTGTTCATCCAAATCTTTGATGACAACAGACTACTAAATGAATTGGAACAAAAAATATCAAAGATTAATAAAAGACAATGGGATAAACAAGTCGTCGAAGGGCTTCGACAAAGGTCTTCTGAGTATGCTGTACGAGACAGAATTGTATTCTGGAAAGGCAGGGTCTATGTACCAGTGGACAGGAAAATTTGGGGTTCAATCATAGAAGTCTTCCACTATCAACTGACAGCAGGACATGCAGGCGTCGCCAAAACACTAGAATTCATCACTAGAAATTATTGGTGGCCAAACATGCGAGCTGACATAGAAGACTATATTTGAGGATGTGATAAATGTGCAAGAAATAAGCCAAACCACCAAAAATGAAACGCACCCCTCCATCCAAACAAAATACCCCTGGAACCTTGGCACACGATTAGCATAGACCTCATCGGACCACTACCTGATTCAAAGGGATACAACGCAATCCTGGTGATAGTAGATCGATTCACGAAAAAAGCCTACTACCTACCCACCAATACTACGGTCACCTCTCTTGGAATAGCAATGCTCTACCGAGATCATGTATTCAAAGAGCATGGCTTACCCAAGAAGGTGATAAGTGATTGCGGACCCCAATTTGTATCAGGTTTTATGAGGGAATTGTATAAGGTCCTAGAAATTACCAGGAACTATTCGACGGCCTTCCACCCGCAAATGGACAGACAAACCGAACGGGTAAATCAAGAACTGGAAGAATACCTGCGCATGTATATCAACAACCAACAAGACAATTGGGCAGATTGGCTTGCCATCGCCCAATTCTGTCACAACGACAGAGTTCACAGCACAACAGGATTCTCCCCGTTCATGATGAATAATGGCCATAATCCCCGAAAAGGATTTGAAAACAGTCTCCTGGTGAAACATCAAACGGTGTCTGACTTCTTAGATAGGATCAAATGGATTCACACTCAAGCAACAGCAGTGCTTAACAAAGCTAATCAAAAAATGAAAGCGCAATATGATTCACACAAAAAACCAGAAATTGAATATGCTGTTGGATCCCAGGTTCTCCTAGATGGAACGAACATCACTACTAAACGACCATCCAAGAAACTAGATGCCAAATTCTACAGACCCTTCAAGGTAAAAGCAAAGGTCGGAGAAGCATCATACAAACTAGATCTTCCACCCAGCTGGAAGATACACGATGTGTTCAACCAATCGAAGCTTAAACCTTACCATAAACTGCAATTCCCGAACCAACTCACACCTACTTGTCCCCCACCAGAACTAGTCGAAGGAGAAAAGGAATGGGAAGTGGAGGAAATTATGGACAGTTGCCTGAAGAGAGGAAAAGGCATAGAGTTCTTGGTGAAATGGAAAGATTACCCTACGGAAGAAAGCACATGGGAACCTGCGTCTAATCTTGAGAATGCTCAGGGAGTGATTCAAGAATTTTATAGATGAAACCCTGGTGCACCGTGCGTCCTATCACAATGCAATCTTGCATTTTGACCATATGAAAACCTGACAACACTGAAAACGCCATGATGCCTCTTCAGCTGGGAAGATGGTAAGTTTGAGAGAGACTACTTGGAAAGGTTGGAACGGAACTGGAAGGTATGGAGAAGCACTCGTAGGGAGGCTTATCGGTCATGAGGACATGACCCTTAAGAGGGGGGTAATGTTACGATTCCTTTTAATTCTTTTCTTTTCCTTTTCTTTTCTTTTCTTTTTATTCCCTTTCCTTGACGCCATCTAAGTGCACGCTATCATCAGTGCTCAATTAGATGCGCATCTACCACTAGCACCTAGTCAGACTAGTCGGACATCTCAGGCTTTTTGGATAGCTCTGAAGGAGTCTAGAGTTCGATTCCTGCTATGGCCTTTTCTTTTATTTCTCGCTCTACTTATGTTCATGTTGTGTATTGTTTATTCTCTAGCTCTTAGATAGTCTACCCACTGTGTGTAGCTACAAGAGTTGCTCTCAATCCTACTCACCTCCTTCTCTATCTCTTCTTTGCAACTTCTGGAGTGACGCTTGAGGGATTGTTGGATCGTGGATACAGTAAACATAGTGAGCTCCTGACATGTATCACAAGTACAACCTGCCTCTCTTCATAATGCCTAATTTTTTGCCTCTCCTCTTTGTGAGGACTAATTACTTATATTAATGGAGCAATCTGTCACATGTACAATACAAACTATAACATTTTACTATTAAAAAAAAAAAAAAAAAGACAGACTCAGTTTTGTCTGAATGAGCTTGTAAGGGACGTCTATCTCAGTGCTCAGGCAGTAAGCCAAAGACCAAGTATAGGACTCTCAAGGATAGCGGCAATGGTGAGGTGACCACCGCTTAGATAAGATAAGGATATGTCTGATCACTAGGTAGAGCGTTGCTCTAGGTAGATCCTCAGACAATGAGAGCGATGTGAGAGTAAGAGAGATACTTGTATTGAAAGCCTAGGGAATCCTAGGCAAGTAGCTACTGCTTATATACATGAAGTGGTAGCTAGGATTAACTAAAGTAATGCTATGAAACAAGTAAGAGGATAAGAATAGCTACTACTGGTAACAAGATGAGTAAGTAGCTCAGTGAGAGGATGAGTAAGGATGCTTGGGGACCAGAGTAGCCCAAAGGAATAGTCAGCGATGTTGACTACAGATGAAACACTGTCCTCAGAGGCAGTAGGAGTGAGTATTCATAAACAGATAAACAAAGGTAAACAAGGAAGCGTCGAAGCATCGAAAATAGGGGTTGGGAGCACTTAGGGGTTGAACCTTGAGCGCTGAAGGTTGGAGGGCGTAACAGAGCTCATGTAAGTGTTGCCAGAATGTGCTCCTAAAGATCATGTCCCTATCACTTACAATTTTCCTAGGCAGTCCATGATGTTTGTATACCTCCACAAATACCAGCTCTGCCACCTGCTTAGCTGTGTAATTAGTATGGCTCTGTCTTAGATGAACCATAGAGGAGAATAAATCTATGATAATGGTAATTGTAATGGATGTCTATCTCAGTGCTCAGGCAGTAAGCCAAAGACCAAGTATACTGTAGGACTCTCAAGAGGAGTGGCAATGGCGAGGTGACCACCACTTAGATAAGATATAGATATGCCTGATCACTAGGTAGAGTGATGCTCTAGGTAGATCTGCAGACAATGAGAGCAAAGTGAGAGTAGAGATGATACTTGTATTGAAAGCCTAGGGAATCCTAGGCAAGTAGCTACTGCTTATATACATATAATGGTAGCTAAGATGAACTAGAATAAAGTAATGAAACAAGTAAGAGAATAAAAATAGCTACTACTGGTAACCAGATGAGTAAGTAGCTTGGTGAGGTGATGAATAAGGATGAGTAAGGATGCTTGGGGACCAGAGTAGCCCAAAGCAATAGTCAGCAATGTTGACTACAGATGAAACACTGTCCACAGAGGCAGTAAAGGTGAGTATTTGTAAAGGAATAAACAAGGATAAACAAAAGGATGTCAAAACGTCGAAAATAGGGGCTAGGGCACTTAGGGGTTGAACCTCAAGTGTTGAAGGGTTTGGAGGGCGTAACAGTAATCATGTCATAAGATCCATCCCTATCCTTGGACTCTGGTAATTGCCCCACAAAGTCAATCCCAATTGCATCCCAAGGCCCTGCTGGTACTCCCAACAGGTTGAGAAGTCCATATGGCTTTTGGTTACTTGGCTTGCTTCTTCTACATGTCATGCATGTGTTGAAATTATATGCTCACAAATAATTGAAGACATCTGTCAACAATGCAGATAAAGGATCATTGATTAGATGATGAGGAAGATGACAGTCATGTTCTGTTCAGCAAAAGCCTCCTAAGGACTTATGGTGTAATAATCACTGATCATGAAAGAGAAGTTTTCCACAATGCTCTTCATAGAGCTCACATTTCCAGAGAACAAAGAAACTGCCTCACTCATGCCCTCCATGGAAATTGCAACCTCTTCACCACTAGAGGACAAGCTGAAGAACAACAAGAAACAATCTTTGCTGACCCTCACCTCCTTCAGCACTTTATGTTTATCTTTCAACACATAAATGAAGCCATGATAATCCTAGAAGTGTTATGCCCTCCAGACCTCTAGCGCTCAAGGTTCAACCCCTAAGCACTCCTAACTCCTATTTTTGACATTTCGACATCTCTTTGTTTACCTTTGTTTATTCTAATACGAATATTGACTTACTGTTACCATTGGACAGCCGTTTCACCTTTGTAGTCCCTCTCCTTGACTACTACCTTGGATTACTTCGGTCCCCGAGGTTCTTACCAATCTCCTTACTCATCTAACTACCAGGAGTAGTTATACTTAGGCTGTTACTTGTTTTATCACTCCTTTTTCATTTGTCTTAGCTACCACCTTATGTATATAAGCAGTAGCTACTTGCCTAGGATTCCCTAGGCTTTCAATACAAGTATCCCTTCTACTGTACTCTCACCTTCACTCTCATTGTCTGAGGATCTACCTAGAGCTCATTGCTCTACCTAGTGACCAGACATATCTATATCTTATCTAAGCGGTGGTCATCTCGCCATTGCCACTTACTTTGAGAGTCCTATACTTGGTCTTCAGCTTACTGCCTGAGCACTGAGATAGACGTCCCTTACAAGAAGCTTGCAGAATTCTTTCTCACAATGAAAGAATCTGTTACCTCTCCATTGAAAAGCGAAGAATGTTTGTTTGGATCATAGGAGGAGAAAGAGCATTAAATCACTTCAGCCTTCACCTTTCTGCTGAAGAAAGGAATCAATTCATGCATGCTTTGAATGGCAATGGCAATGACTACAAACAATCAGACATGGATTGGATTCCCATCATGGATGGTACTAACTATACCACATGGGAATACCTGCCTCAAAGCCCAAGGGGCTGAAATGTCCACTTTTTATCAAGCCATTACACTCCTAAATGCTGGAGTCAACAAATGGCCCCACCTTGTCTCAATCTACCTTTCCCAGAATGAGTTGAAAGACTTAGATTTCAATAAAATCAAAGTCATGTTCATAGCTGACTGGCATAGAACAGCTACCCTTGGATATCCAACTCAAAAAGTAAACAAAATATCAGGTGTCCAACAAAAGAAAAGGGATCTGAATTGGAAAAAGGGGAAAGGAAAAGATGATTATAAAACAGAATCATCTCCTACATCTGATTCTAAACCCTCCCCTGGAAGAAAATGTCATGGAGGCTGCCGCACCAAGAAAAAGGCCAATGCAGCAATTGAAGAGGCAGTGGAAGAGGAACCATCACATGTCCTAAGTTTTGCAGCTTCTGCAATGCTTCCCCACTACACCTCTCAAGTCTCTACTATTGATAGTAGACCTTCTGCCTCCCCACAGAAATATCAGGGAGCCCCAACCAAAGGAGCTTGGGAAACAGTCCCTGAAGCAATTTCCCTGCTTCATAGAATGGGTATAAAGCCTAGTATCCAGTTGGTTAAAACCACTGAAGAACCACTTCTTGAGTCAGTGAATGACTTTCCCGCCACTAAAAAATGAAAATTCACTGCAGAATTTTCACCTCAAGAACCCATTACTGCCCCCAACCCTGAAGTGGTTGTTGATTGGGATGATGTAGTCTCCCTTGGGGAAGAACCCCTTGAGACATACACTGAAGCAGAAGAAGTCAAAGACTCGACTACTCTCATTGATGAAAGGTGTGTACTATCACCCAGTAACAACAAACCTACTGACACAAAACAGCATGGATTATCTCTTTGAAGAATTAATCCAGGATGCCTAAAAGTTTCCTTTGCTGTACTCCATCCTATAATGATGGACAAATGTTTACATATGAAAACCTTTGTGTCATGTAGTACTTGTTCAAATAAACATTATGCACCATGGTTACTGGATTCTGGTGCCTCTGTACACATCACAATGAGAAAACAGGACTTCACTGATTATGAAGACCTGAAACACCCAATCCCTATTGAAACTGCTCAAAAGGGGGCTGTCATTAAATTACTAGGCCATGGCACCATCTACATTAAACACAGCACTGATGGAGACAATGATACTATCTTGAAGATATATCCTGTCTATTACCTACCACAACTAGGCCATCAAATCTTCTCACTTGGAGAATTCCTTGCCGGAGGTTTCTCCTTCAGAGGGAATAAGGAGGTCAAAATTATTGGAAATAATGATGAAACTATCATCACCAGAAAAACATCCAGATTGTATCCAAACTTATTCCTGATACAAACTGAGATAGTATCAGGATTTGAACACTTGCTCTCAAAAGCAGCCCTCCCACCCTTGGAGACAAGACTCTCCAAACATCCCTTACCATATCTGGCATAAACACTTAGGACATCCTGGTGCAGAAGCCCTGAGACACTTCAAAGATGATGCAATGGATATGCCATCTAATATTATGAAGCCAAAGATGGACAGCATCTGCATTGGCTGCATAAAAGGTAAAATGACTAATAAGTCATTTCCTTCATCTGAATCAAGAGCCAAACAGCCTTTTGAGCTCATACATTCAGATGTAAAAGAGTTCCCCAAAGAAGGCTTCAGACATACTAAATATGTTGTCACCTTTTTAGATGACTTCTCTGGCTGGTGTACAACCACTCAACTTCAAAAAAAGTTGGACATGTCGAAATTATACACTCTCAAATAATTGAAGACATCTGTCAACAAAGCAGATATGGAATCATTGATTAGATAG
>KZ302203.1:19222-33105 GCA_002554575.1 Amanita thiersii Skay4041 | reverse complement strand
CATTATTCTACGCGTGATTCTACCTGGAGTAGCTGCGCATTTACCTGGGGTAACTGCGCATGATATCACTGCGATATTCATAGATATCCGCAGTCTATCTACGAGGTGTCCATGGATTGATAGGCGATTCATGGTGTACTATAATTAGATAAACTATTTATAGATTATCTTTGGTCCGATACTTTAGCACCTTAAGGGCGGCTATTCTAACACTATGAATACCACAGTGATATCATGCACAGTAATGTGCAGTTACCCCAGGTAGAAACATGTGTAGAATATTGGTCTGTGCACATACTCTTGTACAGTATAAAAGAGGACCAATTTGCATCCTAACAATACAAGTTCTTACAGAGCTTCTAGCTGTAGCACAAGCAACCTAGTAACAAGTAAGTTAGCTCCCAAGCTACTGCTTCCCTCAGGGATTAGCCTAGTGCTTTGCACAGGCATTCTGGACTGGGCAACTCCCTCAACACATTCTGCACTCAGTGTTCACAGAGGGTGCACATTCTGCACTCATTGATCACAATGGTTCACAATGTTCATGTTCAGTTCACAATGATCATTCTCAATTCATGAACATTCATGGTGTTCATGATATTTTTGTCCACTGTGGACAGTCATAGTGTTGTGACAGGGTGTGACATTGATAACCTTTTGTCAAGGTACTGTACACCACAATTAAGTACAACTCCTTGCTAAACTAGTACTGAATCATGGCCAATTTATCATCTCTGGGTGATGAATATTCAAAGCAACAAACAGATCAAGAATTTTGTAGTCATCCAATGCAGGCCAGAGGATTCATGGGTGCAATACTGACTGACTTCTTTCATAGTTACATACTCCTTAATACAGATGATCACTTTCCTGATTATAGGCAATCAGGAAAACAGAGTGACAGACACTCTAGCCCTTGAAACTTGAAATAGATGGGTTGAATGTTGCCCTTTTCATGGATAAAGCAGTTGATCAAGCTCAAGTTCATTAGAATATCTAGATACCATAAGCATGAGGGAATACCTAAGTAATGGATTCAGACTCACATCACTTATGTGGTCTTGACCACCAGGCCCTTGCCTGACCCTATCATAAAGTGGGTATCAGTAAGCAAGCCACTATTGGTACCCTTATACCTGCGAGTGGGTTTGAAATCTGCACTGGTATGAACCTCCCCGCCTCCCCAAAGGTCACCCAAGCTACTATCACCTCCGGGATTGGTCCGTACACGTCTGCCGAAGGCTCAATTGAACATTTATGTCTTTGACACGAAACACTTGCGAACCTGCTAGGTTTGAAACTAGTAGCCTCCTGGTTGACAGCACCCATTTGATCTGGTGTTAATTGCAATTGACGCTCGTTCTATTCCAGGAATCTAGCCATGCCAGGTCCCAACTGCATAATAATTAATTTACCTGCATATAACCATCATTTGGCTTTGAGGGTGCCAGTGAAAGCGCATCTTCCCCTTCATCATGCGCAAATATGTCGTGCGTAGGGCCTCCGGGATCTGCTCGAACCCTACGACTAGGTTTGAAGCTAACATCTTTTTGAGAATCTGGTGAATCTGAGATCAGTTTGGCATTACGTCTAGAGAGTGTGGGGAGAATATGATACCCTGGGATGTAGAGTTGGACATGGAATTTAAATCTTCAGCTATATCACTTAACTTCCCAAACTTAGCATAGCCTATAGAGTATTTAGCGTACACTCAATCGTACAGGCAGAAACTCACGGGGTAGCTTGGAAATATTATTAAAATTCGTATCGACCGTAGTTCCAGTGTACCTGTTTGGAAGGGTTTAAGTATTGGGATAGGTATAACGGGGTTAGCTCACTTGAGAAATTCAAGTAAGGATCTCTTTGTGAATACAATACTTGTTGAATCCCAATCGAGCATGCCTGTTTGTACAGCTCCATGAGGGGAAGAACAGTGGATAACAACAACTAACCAAGGTTGGCAGCCCAGTCTTTCTCCTTCGATGTATCCACAACATTGGAGGGTGTAAAACTAGTGTAGAAAGAAAAGGATTAAAAGATTAATTAGCCTGAGCTAGTGAAGCTACGACTTACGTCGAAGACATGATAGTAATTGATAATCAATAGCCTTTAACAATAATCGTCACATAGTACTACTAGCGTAGTCACACCAACTCCTGAACAAAACAGACTAAAATACTGCTACGAGAGGACTATCGGTTGTCCCTTTCAACCATCGCTGCATGCTATCAATTTGGTGCAAAACAGCAATTATATATTTTAGCAGCTTCGTTTCATGAGATCCTCCTCCCTGGGGCCTGTAACCTTGATTCAGTCTGGAGAAAATACCACTTGCCCAATCATTGATATTAAATAGAATTGTCATATGATAAAGGCATAGGTACTTCCCACCATCTTTCTCAACGCAATTCTCGAGTATGACTAAAATCAGTTCCAAAACAGCAGTGAGGACTAGGGCATCAACATCTTCCCTTTCAGGCGTCTTCAGACCAATATTGTCCACGTCGGCCTCAGGATCCATATAAGTGGTTTGTTGCATTCCAATTGTCACTGCAAGTTCCAGTGCTTCAGGTGCAATAATAGCGAGCCAATCTGTTGCGTTACGGAACGTATGGGCTAATGCCGCTAAAGTACGGAGGAATTGAGCAAGTACCAGTGGGCTGAGCAATAGCCCAGTCCCAGCCCCACAGTATTTGCTACGTCCCCCAAGATGCATAGTTCCCCCCTGCCTCGTTTGTCCATCTCGAAGATACAACCAAAAGCGATTTATAAGTGGCAAGATGAAATATGTGCTGCCAAGTAGAGTGAACGGCATAACATGCAGCCCCGAGTTACTCGGCAATGACAATCTACGACTCGACTTAGTTAGCCCCTGCCATTGACTGCACACAGTACGAGGTGCATCAAGTTCCAAATTGGTGTGTTCGGGCACATCATCCATTATCTCAAGGGTTTCAACTTTTGTATCATGTGAGGTAAGAAATGATGCAAAGGATCTGTTGTGGGGAAATCGGGGTTGATTAGAAATTGTTGGGGAGGGTGGGGAGGGGATGGTATTCAATTCCTGAGCACCGAATGAAACCGCATTAAGGGCCGAAAAACGCTGTGAGATTGAATACTGGTCTTTAAAAAGTTCCTCAATGAGGCAGCTAAGTAGTTTCAGGACAACAATACACACAATAAAAGTATAGTTTACTCACGGGGCAGCTTGATGGGGACAACAAGCAACGAGCGTATTGAGAACACGTTGCCTCCGAGCATCAAACTCGGACAGGTCGTAATGATTTTGCAACCCAAGAAATGACCGAACGAGTTCTGGTGCATTCTCTTCTTTAACTTGAGTTAGTGAGATAAAACATCGACCAAGTGTTAAACTACTTGCCCAACTCATTACCAAAATCCCTCGTACGTATTAGACGTTCAGCGATGGTTAGGGCAACATCGATTTTGTTGAATTCATCAGATCCGCGTCCATCCGACGGTGAACTATTTCGAATCAGGTTACAGAGTTGATATAGGTAGACCGGGTGAGGGAGAATTTGAACCCCAGTGTTCAATGAAGGATCAGTTTCTATAGCCGACAGCTCATCCAGCTCAGGAGACGATGAGCGAGATGGTAGAGATGAATCATAACCAACCACTGAATCATCAGAATCGGAATCATTATGAGTCAGTGGGTCTGCATTCGGCAGCACTTCAGAGTTGTTGGACAGTCTAACAGTGGGTTCAATATCTATGGATACATGAACGCCATCCTTTATCACATATTCGTTCGGTGTTTCAATGACTTGGCGAATATGTCGGGCCCATATTCTTCCCTCATCGTTTCCCTCCCACGAGTTGAAGTTGAGTACTCGGCCACACATACTCGCTACTATCTCGGCTGTGAGCATCCCACAGATTCTTATTAATGGATCCAAGTGTGACACATAAGATCCCACAGCTTTGATAAAAGAGGGCAGGGTAATGAGTCGCTGAACCTCCGGCGAGTTGCGGGGCATGCGTGAAATGACAAGGAGCAGAAAAGTGGTTAGGTCTGAACAGTTATTAAGGCAAGCCAGAGTCTCGAACAGCAAGACTTACAACGGTGCTTCGACAAAGAGGAATGTCTTATATGTAATGTGGAGGTCCATACTGACACCAAGGAATTCATAAAGACCCTAAGAGAATCTTGATTGTATTTTTACTATGTGAGCCAGGTACCTGAAGAAGTAAAACAACCACTCACCTAAATTTAATAACCCCCAGGTCAAATCTCCTGATATCCAAGTAAGCAACACCTGGGTCGTGTAATATGACCATTCATTATCCATTACAAGCGCCATTGCACATTCCCATAGTTGTGCTTTGGATAGATCGGGGGCACCGAGAATTCCTCGCAAGAGTTGCACATCCTCCTTCAACCGACCATGGTCCAAAAAAAATGACTGCCCCAGTCCAACAGCTTGTGCTCCAGGCAACGATACGAAAAGTGACTGCAGTATTTTTCGGAGGGTCAGGCTTGATGGTATATTATTGATTAAAGTGGACCAGAAGTTGGCGTATGAGTCATGACCACTGCCTTTCAGCTGCTTCATTACGGCGGAAAGTGTAACTGCAAAAAACGAGGGCTGCGATCGTGCCACTGAAAGAGTAGGAGGAAATGCACCATGATTCGCCAATTTAGTTACGAGATAGACAATGGGATGAATCGTAGCTGCTCGCAGTTAGCCAACTGGGTAGGAAAAGATTTTTGAGTACCTTTTGTACTTCTGCGAGAACTGCGAGAAATCAGCTCCTCACACTGAATAGAAAGATTATTGAGATGATTCGCATGATCGAATAAATCAGGTGCCAGTAGTCCGTGCATCCGCGCATTTCCTATGCGACTTGAAAGGGACAAGATGTTATTCACATAATCTTCCCATATGGTTTCTTGCTTCGATGTGTATTCACAGAAAACCATGCTTTCGCACAATCTGCTGATGGGATACTCGATCGATAGCTGTTGAAGGAGACGGATAGAGGTATCGTTGAAATGCAGGGAACAGATGGTTGAGTAGGCTAGCATGACTATCTCCCAAACCGGGATAACTTCGCAAGATAGATTAATGGGGCAGAAATATTGATCAAGAAGTAGCATTGAGCCACGTTCTTTCATGGTGGTCTGCCAAGTGGGCACAATATGCTGTAATAGTACTCGCTGCAAAATATGAACATGGTTTGGGATGTCGCACTTGCCTGAAAGTGGGTTTGTATCGTGATGAGTGTAAGATTTTGGCAGCAGACCCATTGAATTAAGTGGAGCGGCGAGGAGGGAAAGAAGTGAGGATAAGTCATGTATTGGGGTCTGTAAGCATTGTACAATGTCGGATATACGTGGGTTAGGCACCATCGCTACGTTTGCGTTAGATTTATGCATGGGGCTGAGAAAATTGTCCGAATGTTTGGATTTGCAAGCCAGCTTACTCAGACACTCTTCATGCCACTCAGCATAGCAGACAGCTTATTGACCGACGACTTGACTGTTCTTCTCGGCCTCATTGCTGCCACAGTCTTCTTGCTTAACAATCTTTATAAGCCTCAGCCTCTCGTCCATCCAATCCTGCTAGGCAGACAGAGTGACGTTGGAAGAGCCCGCAATCCTGGTGAAAGCGCAGTCTATAGAAACTATGGTACAGGGCTCATTGGAAGAGTACGTCGTGAATCTCCTGTCGCCTCAACGTATGCTTATACGTGTCCCAGTTTCCTGTAAGGCCTAACAAAGATGCCCGCATCCTTTCTGATCTTATCCGAACCGACGTCGAGAATGCTCGCACTCTATGGTCTGCAAAAGTACGTTAAGATTTGCACATTATTTATCCAATAACTTTGTGACCTAATATTTCTAGATCACAAACTCGCAATTAGAAGCTCGGGTTGATGCATTTGGGAAAGGACTTCTTCATTTTGTGGGCCTTCAACCCCGGAAGTCTCGCGTTCTCTTGTTACTTGATGATAGTTTGGGTGAGTTATGCTGCATTTGAGGTAACAAGTGAGCTTTAAAATAATAAGGACAAAAGAATTTCTCATTGCCGACTTGGCGCTTTCATCACGTTCTATTGTGTCTTATACTCTCTCTTCGATCCTGATACTGTCATCTGTTCTCGAGCAACATCCAGTCTCTACGATTATTACTCATGCCACTCTACTGCCCAGACTATTAGAGTTCATCTTAGGAAAGCCACGGCCTGAGCTCTTGAGCGTTATAGTTGTTGGGGACACTACTCCCCAAGCGTCCGTCGGCAAGTTCAAGTTTTTATTGTATAATGAAGTTGAAAGAGAAGGCCTTCGCGAACAAAATATTGTCAGATTAACTCCACGTAATCACAAATCATAGTCTCTTTTTTGCCTATTGACCTCCTACTAGATGCCTCAGATATCTTCACTATTTCTTTTACCAGCGTGGAGCCAGGAGAATTACAAGCTACCCAGCTGACACACGAAAACATTACGGCTGGTGTGGTAGCAATCCGAGCATTACTCCCGGCATCCAACAATTTCTCTCCCCTGGATACTGTAGTATCTGGTCATCCTATGAATACCGCATATGGCAGGGCTATTGCATATACAGCTGTTTATGAAGGTATGAGCTTTGCAACCATCGAAAACAAAGATGCAGACAACGCTACTCCTGGTAAGTTTTGTTACTGGTCAATTACAACATGAATGAGCCCACTGCGTTGCAGATGACATTAAGCTTGAATCTCCTGACATTGGGGCATATGCGAAATACCCCATTCCATCACCGACTATCTTATTCATCGAGCCTGAATATCTTGGAAAGCTCGTTTCGAGCATTCATCAAGAAGCATCAAGATCAATACTTTACTCAGTTGCCATGAGGCACAAAATGGCTGGAATTGCAGAAGGGTTTCTTTCAAAGGACAGTCTATGGGATAGACTTGTTTTCGATGAAGCACGGGCAAGAGTAGTTGGGGAGAGTTCGTCAACTTTGAGAGGTGTCATCGTTAGTGGCAGTAAGTGTTCGTGGTTTGTAATTCAACATCAAGTTTCATTGGGTGGAAGGTCCTATCAGCAGCCGTTTGTTAAACTTATCAAGAACTGCGGTTTCTATTCCGTTGATCAATGCCTTTACCCATGCCATGGTTTCTGGACCAGTGTTTGCTACTCATCCTTTTGACTTGCAGGATTTTTCCTCAGATTCAGTTCCCAATTCTACCCACATTGGGCCACCAAGTGTTAATGTGGAAGTCAAGCTTCTTGGTGTCCATGACGAAGCTGTTGAGGCTGGCGCTGATCCTAAAGGGACACTGTTAGTTAGAGGTCCCTCTGTTGGGAAGGCATTGGATAATCCCGGCGAAGTGACACATCATTGGGATGAGATATGGACAAAACTCAATGTACAGGCAAGGGCTAACACCAATGGCACATTCCAAATTGTGGGGAGTGAATAACATGGTGGTGTAGATAGTATATATGAACAAAAAATGTGGTTTGACTTGTGTGGGAGATTCCGGCGAGGGGGGATAGGGATCGTGAGAAAAAGGATTCAGCATGGTCGAAGCGTGAGGACAATTTCAGCATTTCAAAGCACTATTTCTTCCTTCAGTCATCTCTACCATAGTTGTCTTGGGCATCTCTTGGCTTCAGTGGTCCCCTCAATAACTTTTACTCTATTTTTCTTTTTCATCAAAGAAATCGTATTAAACACCCCCAAAACTGCCTCTACGCCTTCGACCTTCCATTGGCATAATATCCTGCAATCCGTCGTAACACCCCGACGGGCCAGTGATCGCCCAACTCTGTATAATCTTAATATCCTCTTTTTGACAAAAAACCCCAGTAATGTCTTTATCAACCTCTGACAATAACTCCTATTCAAGGGCTCCCTCTGGAAAGACGCCACCTCCAGCCCCTTCAGCAGCGTTCGCAAAAAGGTATGCACAAAATTTTCTACCCTCTCTTATTATTCTCATGTTTTCCACAGAGCACGGGAACTCCAGGCAGAAGGTTTATCAAATAGATATAGGCCCCCCGCATTACGCCCTCTTGCTGGCGGCTCACCACCCAATGAAGTCGCTCCTTCCGTTCCTACCCCAGGGGAACTCTCCACTGTCCCTCCCTCCAACTACCCTCCTGGATTTCGAAGAGCAAGGGCTGGTACCTTACCTTCCAATGTGCAACTCGCCGCTCAACGGTTTGCAGCGGCTTCAAGCACCTTGGGCAGCACGCCTGCTTCTACAGAATCCCTTTTGGACCAGAGGCAACTATCTTCCACCCCAATCTCAGTGACTGCGTCGCGTCCCAGTTTGCGCCATTCGAATACGTCTGTTACTTCTCCAGTAACCCCTTCCGCTCCTACTGAACGCAATAGTCGTCTAAGATCTGGGTCGCTCACGTTACCTCCAGCCGGATTATCTAACGCCTTTGGTTCATCAATCTTTCCATCCTCTTGGTTATCTTCGACTAATGGAAGCGGTAATGGTTTTCCTGTCTTGGAAGAGCTCCGATCCGTCACGTCGGCGGATTCCGTTGGGGACGATTTCGAACACACTCTCAATTACCTCGGTCTCAATGACCACCAGTCGCCACCTGCCGCCACTATAACTGAGCTTCGAAGCCAAGCTCAGGCCGTCATCGCTGGTAATCTTGCTGGGAGTCATGCTCGCCTCCGTGCTAGTACAGTCTCCAACCCGTATCGCTCAAGGCCTTCTACGTCTGCACTGCTGACCACATCTGCTACTGAAGATGATGAAGATTATTTTGACTCTTATGACGAACAGATATATTCACATCAACAAATAAGTGCCTACGAATCATCTACACCAGAACCCTATGGAGCTCCATCGCTTGTCGCAAAAGGTTTCAAGCAATCAGATCACCTTTCCATTTCTACACGCCCACGGGCTATATCTGTTGGCACTCTGGATGACCCGATACGTACTATTCAAAGACGTGCTACTATTGTTGATGCTCACACTTACTCTAATGATTTGGCAAACCCCAATTCAAACTTGTCGGTTACCTCGGCAAATTCGAATAATCCTTCCAGCATTCTAAAAGCCGACAAATCATCTTCATCCGCTCGAACAGGTACAATATCTAGCGTCCATTTTCCCAATGGGGATATATCGATTGGTCGGGGAGCCTCAGCTTACCTTGTAGCTCCCGCCGCTCAAAATCGCTCTGTCTCTCCAAAATCAGAAACCCCTGCCTCCCAAATACAAGCACCTACAAGGTCTCTATGGATTGGGAATCTAGATAGTGCTGTTACCAGTGAACAACTCATACATGTGTTTGCTCCTTATGGTGCAATTGAGAGTTTACGCCTGTTACCAGAGAAGGTTTATTTCACTGATTTTCGGACAGAACAACGTGACTAACTTGACCACTAGGAGTGTGGGTTTGTTAACTTCGTCGATCAAGCGGATGCTATCAGAGCAAAGGAGGACGTTCTCAATCGTTTAGGAGGCAATATTGGAATGCCAAACGGTCAGACAGTACGCATAGGTTTTGGCAAAGCCGATAGCGCACCAGTAGCTCCCGCAAAAGGAAATCCAGTTAGTCCGAGTCCGACTTCGCCGAATGGAGCCACTGGTAAAGCTACCGGAGGAAGTACGAATGTCAACTCACTCGATGCACAACTACAATCCACCCCGACCAGGGCTCTTTGGATAGGGTCTATTCCCTCCACCACCACTCCCGCAACCATCTTGAGTGTTTTCAGTCCGTATGGCCCTATCGAATCTGCTCGGGTTCTGACACATAAAAACTGTGGTTTCAGTAAGTTGTGGAATTTGCGTGGTTGCTCTGAGAGCTTATTCATTTTTTAAGTAAATTTTGAAAGACTCGATGACGCTGTCAGAGCTCGCAAGGCTCTCAATGGTCGCGATGTGTTAGGTAGCGATGTTGGCGCTATCAGGATTGGTTTTGCCAAAGTTCCAGTCAAAGGTGGCCAGGATGGCGGAACAGGGGCAGATGAAGGCTCGAATGTTCCTCAAGGCGTGGGAGACTTGAGTGTAGGAGCAACGATTCATGCTCTCAGAGCTGTTAAGGGTGCTTCTACAATACCTGCTGATCAACAGGTGCTTGGAGGTGTCGTTGAGAATTATAGGTCAAATCTGCTGTTGAGTATGATTGCTGCCGGGGTCCACAACAATGTGTATGGATCGGATGGTGCCTCAAAGCCGCCTGGATGGCAACAGTCTGTCACAGAGCAACAGATGATTATGCGGGAACTGAGTGCAGGCAGTAGCGACGCAGAGGCCGATATTCAAGCGCTTGCTGGTATGATCCATAGCTTGCAAGATTGGACTTTGATGGCTAAAATGCTTTCTCTAGACTTCCGCCCTCTGACCATGTATTACACGTCTATCCCTTTGGTGTCAGAAAGAACTCATAGTCGTCGTTGGGATGCTGCCAAACTCCGAGAGTTACGCAAGCGACTTGACTCAGGCAGCATGTCCGTGGAAGAAACAGATCAAGTTGCGGCAGATTTCATGGATGGTGAAATAGTTGACCTTGCCTCAGACTGGCTTGGGAATACTGTTGAGTCACGGTTTACAATAAATCAAGTATTTAATGGGCTAATTCATTTCAGGTCGTTCAAAAATTATTTGAGAAATGCTCCCCTATCCCTAGATTTGCCATGCTAGAACGCATCGTTCCCCATCTCGCCATGATTGGGATTCATAAAAACGGTACATGGGCCGCACAAAAGATCATTGAGTGTGTCAGCACCCCAGAGGAGATTACGTTAATCGGCCAAAATTTGAGACCGTATGCACCGCCACTACTACTAGACCAATTTGGCAACTATGTTGTACAGTATGTTATTCATTTTTCGTGTTATTCATTTTTCTTGTTGCTTTATTTATCATTTACTGTAGATGCTGCCTCCGTTTTGGATCACCAGCAAATGATTTTATATTCGATGCGATTGTCGACAGGATGTGGGAAATTGCTCAGGGTCGATTCGGTGCTCGAAGCATGAGAGCCTGCTTGGAAAGCCCTCATATTACTCTCAGCCAGCAACGGCGTATTGCCACAGCAATCATTCTTAACTCCATTCCTTTGGCCACCAATCCCAATGGTGCTTTGCTGCTGACTTGGCTATTGGACACCTCTGCTTTTCCATCTAGATACAATTTGCTAGCTCCCCGATTTACCCCTCATTTGTCCCACCTGTGCACCCATAAACTGGCATCTCTCACTGTCCTTCGCATCGTCAACCAAAAAGTTGAACCCAACGCATCTAGACTTATTGTTGATGCCCTTTTTTCATCGCCTGGAGACCATGTTCTAACTGATGTTCTTGGTGATCAAGTAAACGGCGTCGCAGTTGTGCACAAAATTCTAACAAGTGCTTTTCTCGACCAACGAGAAAAGCAGAACTACATTGAAGCGACTAAACGTGTTTTGATTGAACTGAAGGTTATAGCAACCCAAGCATATCGCAGACTTATTGAAGAAGTTGGACTGCCTGTTCCCAATTACCAACCTGCTTATTCCAACAGTCTGCCAAATCAGGGGAAGAACAAGCCACAAGGCAGTTTTGGAGTTCCGGGCTTGCCATCCGGCTATCCGTCTAATGATCAAGGGCTGGCTTCTATGATGGCAGCACTACAAATGGGGGGTCAAAACCCACAAGCTGGCCCTACACATGTTCAAGCCGATAATACTTTCAGCTCTCATAGAAGAATTAACAACCATGCAGTGACCACACCCTATGCATCTCCAGACCCATTCAGCTCGTTCGGCGGGAGAGCTTCTGATGGTCCCAGTGCAAATCGTCGATCTGCTACCCTTCCGACAAATAATTCTGCTAGCATCACTAGTCCTACCTTTGGTGCGCAGTCCCCAGGTGTTCCCCAAACCAATCCTATTGTTGGAATTGGTCAGCCTCAGCCACCTTATGGGACGTTAAATCCACAATCCCTCTCACATTTATATCAACCTTACATGTATCCATCATATCAACAAAATCATCCTAACTTAGGGTCCTATCACACCTAAATGTTGATTCTACGGATTCCTATATTCATCTAACACGTTTTTACGAATGCCTCCTTGGTCTGGTCATCTACAATCTATTCCGTATGCTTGGTTCCTATTGATGTATCTTTGATCCAATTTATCTATACCCATGCTCCATATTTTGTTACCTGTACCAGCAGGCTCTTGAAATGTTCTTGAGGCTTTGGTGTACGGTATTGTTGGCCACATTGACAACTACATTGGTGCCAGTTCCTTGGTTGATCATATTGCTATACAAACTGCAAGTGTTTGAGTACAGTGCAAGTAAAGCAGCTAGCTATTCATTAATATGTTTCTCCTTTTACAAAATAGAATTATATTTGTATGTAAGATAACACCCTCACAAGGCATAATGCTGGACTGATTTACAGGAACCAGATAGACAAATAAACAGAAAGGAAAGAAAGACATAAAGAGGATTCTAAGGCACTACCTGAAGAAAGGTGAAACTCACACCAAGGTGTTGGAATACAAGACTGGCACTGAGCATGCTGTTATCACCCCTTGGCCATGCTGCTTCAACTACTCCACACTCACTCCTCAACATCACTTTGACTTATTACCTGTACACACTTCCCTGAACACTAAATCCTTTATTCATCTGTTTGAACCCTTCACATGCCACTTAGCTTAGCATTAAACTAGTTGCCATAGCATGTTAAAAAGCAAGGTATCACTACTTTTGCACCTCAGCCATTTGCCTGCACAATGCTGAGGTGAGCCCTTTATAGTTACTTTAATCCCATTTGCTATATACTCATTTTTGTCACCAGTGATCTTCTATAGGTACATACTTAATATATAGCCATTTGCCTGCACAACACTGAGTGATCTTCTATAGATCTCAACACAAGGGATGGAATACAGTGTTGTGGTTAGGACTTGTGCTACTGATACAGTGTAACTACTGAATATGGAAAGTGTGACATCATATGTCACAAAACTTTGAATTGTAGCACTACTATTGTACTTCCAACACTACCCAGAACTGTTAAAGATGTTGATCTTGTTGAAATTATATGCTCACAAATAATTGAAGACATCTGTCAACAATGCAGATAAAGGTCATTGATTAGATGATGAGAAAGATGATGATCATGTTCTGTCATAAGCAGAATCAAGTCATTGTGAATCATCATAACTCACAGTTGACATGACATGAGAATGTAGTTGTCCAACAAACAATACATTCTCATACTTGACATGACATGTGAAGGATTGATAATCCACTTACTCAGCACACTCACATGTCTGACACATCATGTATTTTTCTTCTATTCTTATACCTGGTCTGTAGTGTATAAAAGCCATGTATTTTGTAGCTAGAAAAATCATGAACTTTGTTCCATCAATTGTTGAGCCTTCATCTCCTCTTGAAATCTTTGCTACACACTACTCTATCTTGACACCACTCTAGATTGTAAGTGAAGTCTTACTTAACTAGCTGCTGTGTGTTGCTGTTGTTGTCCTCTTGACAGATCTTAATGCTCAGGCAGTAAGCAGGGTTCAATGATCAGATCATTGAAGGTGTTAAAAAAGGCTGGCTCCCAGAGGGGGTGGCCTAGTCTGGAATGTCTGTGCAAGTGCTAGGTTGATCCCTAAGGGAAGTGTTACGCCCTCCAATCATCAGCACTCAAGGTTCAACCCCTAAGTGCCCCTTTTACTATGCAGCCCCTATTTTCAACGCTTCAACGTGTCTTTGTTTACCTTTGTTTATCCAAATGCAATTATTGACCACATACTGACTTGGACAGTCGTTTCATCTGTAGTCATACATCCTGACTACTACCTCAGGGTACTCTGGTCCCCAGGTCTCCTTATTCATCGCTTTACTAACATCCTTACTCATGCTACAACCAGGAGTA
>KZ302202.1:13589-32876 GCA_002554575.1 Amanita thiersii Skay4041 | reverse complement strand
AATAGTAATGTATGTATATTTCTGTCATATCTACGAACTACATCGTTGTTTGTAAGTAAATCCCTATGAAAGGGATGGGTTTATCGAAAAATTATGTTGCAGGAGGGGAAGCGGGTTGCAGTGTATCTGCACCCTGGTCTTCGTCCTCCAGGATCACGAGGTTTTCAAATGTGAAAGCCCTCGGGTTTGCAATCAAAAACTCAATGATGAGTTTGATTGCGTTTGGTTTGCGTATTAGTGTACGTAGTGGTGGTAAACTATTCGTATTGTCAGTACAAGAGAAAAGGATATGCTCACGTGTGTTCAGTATGTTTTCTCCTCTGTCAGCACAAGGGGCGCAAGCCAAAGAGTTTTTGCTCGGGTGATATCTTGCGGAATACTCGGTGGTAGGGGCATGGTTCGTTAATGTCCTCGTGAGTCGTGTGTATGTGTCAATGGTGTTTCCGCATAATGCGCTCCACCGTCTGCGTGTGGTGGTGACACTTGAGCGTCGTCCTAGCGGTATGGGTAGCCAGGAGGATCTGAAGGGAGGGGTGAGATGCGCCCTCCACTTATCCATGAACTCGCGGTTGTGTTGTCGTTTATGGTAAGAAGGTGAGTCATGATTTGGGACAATGTTAGTGTGCATACAAGTGAGTCTATCTGCAGCCTCGTTCCAAGGGATCCCTCGGTGTCCCGGACACCACCCGACGTGTAGGTGGTTATGCGGATTGTCTTGTAGCCATTTTCGAAGTGTTGTTGATGCTCGGACCGAGCTCATCTGGTCATGCGTCCCTCGCGTGCTGAGGAAGAGGTCGATGGCTGGCCGCGAGTCCGTATATAGGACTATGCGGCCCGAAAGGCCAGATGAGAGAGAAGAGGATGGGTTAGGTGAGAGGAGGTCGATTGCTTTCTGGAGAGCGATGCACTCGCTCTCTGTGCTATTTGTACTCTGAACGCCTTTGTACATCGATTGCACGAGTTTGTTTTGTCTTGTCACGATTACCGCTGCCGTCGCCTTGTCTGTGTCAGGGTCGTGGCTGCCATCCGTGAAAATGCTGTATTCCGCAGTCGTAGTTGAGTCTAGAACCTTCTGGACTCGATTTTCGATCCATTTCTTGTATACTGCGGAATCGGTGTTTTTTGGAGGGGAGGGGTTATCGACTGATATTCGATCTTTGAAGCGATCGATCGTTCGCGCTCCGTTTATTAAGTCTGGATGCAGCATGTAGTAGGCCTGAGATACGGCGATTGTTTTGGCATCGGTTAGAGCCGTTGGTTTAGGGCGTCTTCGGGATTTGTTGTACAATAGATCGTACGTGTGTAGTCCCTCGAATTTGATTTTTCGTTGGATTGCCCTCGTAGCCGGGATTGTTGCGAGGCGTAGTTTGGCATTCTGTAAGCTTTTATTGAGCCACAAAGTTGCCGGAGGGATGGATGAGAGGAGGTCCAAGCTTTTAATGGGCGTTGTTTTGAAAGCTCCCGTAATCCATCGAGTTGCGACATTTTGTAGCGTCTGGCATTTGACCACTAGCTTTTTAACACCAAATCCGTTATGTTGGTACCATAGTTGGTACCCGTAGCTCCAAATTGCTCTCGCGATTCCTGTGTATACCAATGCCCGAGTATCCGGAGATAGTCCCCATGTGGATGCGCCCATCATGCATGCAGACCTGAGGAAGTTTAGAGCTTTGTTAGTGTAACACGTAACATGAAAGGAAAAGTCTAAGTAGGGGGAGAAAAAGAAACCTAAATATTTCCAATGATTTGTCGCTGTGATTGTGATGAAATCAGTTGTGGAGGTATGTAACGGTAATCGTATTTCTTTATGTCGAGGATCGTCCGGTGTGACGTATCCATGTGGTCGCGACTGGTTTAGTGCGTAGAAGTTAAAGAATTCGGTTTTCTTCGTTTCTAGTCGTAGTCCTAAGCTTTGGAAAGCTTTGGTTAGACGTGTGTATTGTAGTCGCAATATGGTTTTGTTTTCCTCTATCGAATCCGAGGAGTGCGCTAGAATGCCGTCGTCAATGTAGAAAATTGAGAGAGAAGAGGTTGCAGGTGTGGATGGGAAGTGGTGGTTTAGTGGTGCGGCTATGCAGAGTGCCGACAATATGGGGGAGAGGCAATCTCCCTGTGGTAATCCCAAGTCGAAAGGAAAAGAAGGGGAGGTCGCTGAGCCCCATTTGTAATTCGTTTTCGGAAGTTGTAGTCTTGTAGGTCCGTTATCCATCTCGCTTGACGGCGATTTAAATTCTGTGGTTTTCTGAAGTATGTGAGGTTCTGGTGATCCGTCAGAACCTCTATTTGTTTTTCTGCTCCTTTTAAATAATGAGACCATTTGTAAAAGCTTGCCATGATGGCAAGCATTTCCTTGTCGTAAATTTCATAGTTGCGTTCTGCCTCGTTCAAGGAACGAGACATGTAAGCAACTGGTCTCCAAAGGCCGTCTGATTGTTGCTGTGAGAGGATTGATCCTAGGGCAAAGTCCGAAGCGTCCGATTCTATCCTGAACTGGCCAGTGGTATTGGGGATTGCGAGAACAGGTTGTGTGGTTACTCTCTGTTTTAGAGTGTTAAATGCTCGATATTGTTCTGGTCCCCATTTCCAATCTATTTTTCCAGTTAGGATAGTAAGTGGTTTGGCGATTTTTGCAAATCCTTCTATAAATCTTCTATAGAAGTTGCAAAAGCCTAAGAACTGTTGTAGTTCCCACTTACAGGTTGGCGCTGGCCATTCCGATACCCCCTTGACCTTTACCGGGTCCATTCATATAGAGTCTGCAGAAATAATCAAACCAAGGAATTCTATCTCTGTCTTTTCAAATTGACATTTTTCTGGTTTGAGAGATAGTTGATGTTCCTCTAGTTTGGTTAGTACCTGTACGACTTGCCGCTGATGTTCCTCGAGGGTTTTTGTGAAGATGAGGATGTCATCCATATATATGCTCATCCACCCTTCTGTGATTTTGTTCCTGAAGATGTCGTTCATCATAGTTTGGAACATAGCGGGGGAGTTTGTCAACCCGAAGAACATGACTAGTGGTTCGAATAAACCATGGTTCGTCCTGAAAGCTGCCTTCCATTCATCACCCTCCTTGATCCTTATATTGTTATACCCCCAGCGAATATCCATTTTAGAGAAATATTTGGCATTGGATAGTCGGTCTATTAATTCGCTGATCAGGGGTAGAGGATACTGATTTTTGATTGTCATCTCATTGAGCTTACAGTAATTCTGCACCAGTCTTAAGGATCCGTCTTTCTTCTTAACAAAGAAGAACGGGGAGGCCATAGGTGATTTGCTCGGTCTAATCTGTTTTGAGTTCAAATTTTCCTCTAGGAATTCATCCAACTGTTTTTGTTCGACCACACTCAAGGGGTAGATCTTACAATCTAATGTTTTGGCGTCTGGGACCAATTCAATGGCATGGTCCCATGGCCGTCATGGTGGTAATTGGTCGAAGGTCTCTTTTTCGAAGACCTTTTTGTATGGTTTACAGTATGGAGGAAGTTTGGCATTTAATTCCTTGGAGGTTTTGGGTACATAGGTCTGTTCTGCCAGTTGCCTGGCTTTAGACTGAAACGCTCTTAATATGAACTCTTCGGGACCAATGTGGACAGCTAGCAGGCGGTCTCCATCTTCCATTTCCTTCCAATCTATCTGATCTATAGATTCGTCTTCAGGCGAATCTACATTAGACATCCTACTGCATGAACCAGGACATTGGGAGAATTCTAGCGTCGCATCCTTCCAATTAATTTTGGGATTATGATGTTGTAGCCAATCATGTCCCAAAAATATGTCGTTTTTGCTAATATTAGCGATGCTAAAATCCATCAATTCCACATGATCGCTGATTTTCATTTTTAATTGTATTTTGTGTGTCAATGAACCGATATTATTTTTTGTTCCATCGGCGTTATACACTGGGATCAGTTGAGGTAGTGGAATTGTATTTAATCGATGCCTGTTTACAAAATCCTGGTTAATGCAGGAACCCGTGCATCCACTGTCCAACAATGCCTTGACTTCGAAGGTCTCGAACATGTCGGTTGTCAATACGACTGCCTTAACATCCATCTGATGATTTCCACTAGTACGAATTACTGTCGGTTTATTTTTTAATTCGTAGATGGTTGTCAGGGCATCATTTTCGCTCATCAGATTAAGTTCATCGATGAGTTGTTCAGTGACCTCCGAAGTTCTTTTGTTATGGGCATATTGTTGGAGGGTTTGTAATGCCTCCTTTCTGTCCTCATTCCAGATTCGCCTGGTTACCCAGGGGCCAGACCAAGTTTTCAAACCTTTTTTATTTATTCTGAGGGGTTCGCTCCTGATGCAATTCAACAACTGTTTATTATCCTGCAGTATGTAGTCAATACAAACTGGACTATCTCTCAATTGCAAATCGGGAGTCAATGAGGCAGAGCTACTCATTGACCAAACTGAAAAGGTTGAGTCGTACGGGGGGCTGTCTGACTGTTAGGGGTGGTAACCAGGGGGGTCTCTGGAACTTCTTCTATTTGGGCAGTGCTGCCCTGTGTCTGCATACCGCCACTCATCATCCTCCATAATTCATTTCTGTCAGCGTCCGAGCCACTATTCCAAGCACTCATGAGATGCGTCTGTTGCTGCCAGGGATTGGGACAACTACGGGCCATGTGACCTGTCTGGCCACAGTTATAGCAGCGAATAGGACCTTGATTACGGTTGACCTGCATGGCATTAGGGTCCCTCTGTGCTGGCGGCATCTGAGGTCTCCCCGGTTGGAATTGTTGTTGCCAGTTATGTTGGGTTGGTCCTTGCTGCTGGTTGCCGGTTCGATTTTGTCCCTGTTGCCCTGTACGTTGCATTGTACTGGGTTGTCCTCCAGTGCTGCTACCTCCACGCGCAGCAAATACTTTTCTTTCAGCCATGGCCTGCCTCCACTGCCGGTCCAACCTAATCACCAATTCGTACCACTTTTCCAAAGTGGTAGGGAGCTCGGGAACTGACATACATTTATCAAGAAGTGGTGTATTCAACGACCTTTTCAGTTCGTGAATTCCAGCCGTTTCTTGATAACCGGCACGACTATAAGCTTGTTTAAAACATTGTACATGTTCCTCGGCAGTTTTAGTGCCTTGTTTCATGGTGGTTAATTCGAGGATCGCTGTAGCTTGCTTATTGGGGTCACCGAAAGCCTGGTATATGTTCCGGTAAAGGATTTCGATAGCGTCAATACCCAGAGCTGCCTGTAAAAATTCCGTTCTATACTCTGCTGACTGCATGTAGACTAAGAACGCATCGCGAAATTGTTGCGCAATCCCGCTTTGCATATATGACAGAACCCACATGACTTTAGCTGTGACATCGCTAAAATCCCTGTAAGGGACGTCTATCTCAGTGCTCAGGCAGTAAGCCAAAGACCAAGTATAGGACTCTCAAAGGTAAGCGGTAATGGCGAGATGACTACCGCTTAGATAAGATATAGATATGTCTGATGGCTAGGTAGAGCAATGAGCTCTAGGTAGGTCTTCAGACAATGAGAGCGAAGTGAGAGTAAGAGGAATACTTGTATTGAAAGCCTAGAGAATCCTAGGCAAGTAGCTACTGTTTATATACATAAAGTGGTAGCTACGGCGAACTAAAATAATGTGATGAAACAGGTTAGAAAGTAAAGATAGCTACTACTGGTAACAAGATGAGTAAGTAGCTTGGCGAGGCGATGAATAGGGATGCTGGGGACCAGAGTAGCCCAAAGCAATAGTCAGCGATGTTGACTACAGGTGAAACACTGTCCATAGAGTCAGTAATGATGAGTATTCGCAAAGGGGTAAACAAAGGTAAACAAAAGGACGTCGAAACGTCGAAAATAGGGGTTAGAGGCGCTTAGGGGTTGAACCTTGAGCGCTATGGTCTGGAGGGCATAACAATCCCGGGGTTTCGCTGCAATATAGATCCGGCAGGCGTTAATAAATGCCTCACAGCTAGCCATAGAACCGTCGTAAAAAGGGGGAGAGGCCATTTTGGGGCCTTGTGCGAGGTTGGTATTGTTGCCCAGTGGCGGAGCTCATTGAGCTTGGAGGTTGGCGATGGTCTGCTCTTGTTGAGCGACTACCTGCTGCATCTCCGTAATGGTGCCCAGTAATTGCTGAATTTGGGCGAAGGCTTGTTCGAGTGTCCAGCCGGGGTCTGTGGTACCGCCGGTACCAGCACCAACCATCATTCGGAGAGGGAAGAGGATGATTTTAAGGAGGTAGTAGAATGGGAGAAGTGTATAGATCAGGGGATCCATGGTGTTGAAGAGCAAAAGATGGGGAAGAGATGGCGACGATAAGAATTTTTAAAATTGACCAGTAGAACCTCGAGGCAAGCACGCGACTCTGGTCTGCCTCTTAGGTAAGATGATGAAAATGGATAAGGGAAGGGGTTGTAGTCGATGGCGTGCTAGGCGACGAATGAGCGAGTTTCCTTCAAGAGTGGGCACCAACACAAGGATGCGCCTACGACAAGATCCAGCAGTTTCTCCGTGAGCTATACTGGTCTATCTCCACCAGCTATAGTGGGACACGATCGAGGGGCACGCTGGGCACGCTAGGTCGTAGATCCTGTGAGTAGGATATGCTCAAAGGGGCCTGTGACTAGGCTTATCGATGTGTGGAGTGCTACAGATGTAGGACACTCTCCGTGACTACGAATTAAAGGTGAAGATGGGGAAGCGCAAGTGCGCTTTTGGAAGTGGTGGTTAAATGAGTCTCGAGAGACAGTCTCGATGAGTGAGAGTAGATAGCTCTTTGATAATGTTAGGAGCTCACTTTTTTTTTTTTTTGAATAGTAATTGATTTGTTATTTCGTTATGAGTACAAACTACATTGTAAATATGTATGGAAAATCCCCACGAAGGGGATATGAAGTGTCCAAAAATTAGGTTGAGGAAAGGGAAGCGGGTTGCAAAGTATTCGCACCCTGAACTTCGTCTTCCTGTGTGATTAAGCTTTCAAATGAGAAAGCGTTGGGGTTTTTGCAAACAAACTCAATTAAGAGTTTCGCGGTGGAAGAGTTCCGCGATAAGGTAGGTAGAGGTGGTAAACGACGATCAAAGAAAGGGCATTCATAGAGAATGTGCTTACGGGTCAAGCTTTTGTCTTCTCCTCTGTCAGCGCAGTGGGCACAAGCCTGGGAATTCTTGTTCGGTAGGAATTTGCGGGCATATTCAGCGGTGGGAGTGTGATTGGTTAGCGCTCTCGTGAGTCTCGTGTAAGTGCCGATGGTGTCGCCGCAGAGTGCACTCCACCTTTTCCGGGTGGTGGTGATGCTGGACGGCCAGCCTAAGTGAATGGGGAGCCAAGATGACCCATATGGAGGGGTCAGATGTTGTCTCCATGTGTCTATGAAAATGCAGTGATGTAGTCGTTTATGATAGGACGGCGATGTGGTGTTCTGGACGATGTCCGTGTGGCGTCGAGTAAGGGCGTCGACTTTAGTGTTGTAGGGGATCCCTCTATGTCCTGGGCACCACCCAATGTACAGGTGGTTCTGCGGTTCGTCTTGTAACCATCAGCAAAGGGTGTTCGATGCCTGGACTGAACTCATCCGGTCATGTGCCTTCCCCACGCTGAGGAAGAGGTCGATTGCCGGCCATGAGTCCGTATATAGGACAACATGGCCCGAGAGGCCAGGGGAAGATGTAGAGGTAGACTTGCAGTGAAGTAAGAGATTGACTGCTTTCTGGAGAGCGACGACCTCGCTCTCCGTGCTATTTGTACTGGGGATGCCCTTGTACCACGCTTGAAGTTGTCTGCCGTGCTTCGTGACTATTACCGCTGCTGTCGCCTTGTCCGTGTCAGGATCGTGGCTTCCATCAGTGTAAATTGCGTAATCCGCAGTTTCTGCGGTATTTATGACGTGTGCCGTTCGGGCTTCGATCCAATCATTATAGATTTTGTTATCCGACTTCCTCGGGGGTGCAGGGTTGTCGAAAGTGATTTGGTCTTTGTACCAATCAATAGTGCGTGCGCCATTGACAGCTAGTGGGTGTATTGCGACGGATCTCGGCAATATGATGATTTCCTTGGCATCCGTAAGGGCCGTGGGTTTCGGGCGGCGTCTTGACTTCTCATAGAGAAGATCATATGTATGCATACCCTCGAAATTGATTTTCCGTTTTGTTGCCCTGGTTGCCGGGGAAATGGCAAGTCTTAGAGTCGCATTTTTTAGACTTTTGTTAAGCCATATCGTGACTGGAGGGATGGACGACAAGAGATCTAAGCTCTTGGTCGGGGTGGTTCTGAATGCGCCCGTTATCCATCTGTTGGCTATGTTTTGAAGGACGTGGCATTTTTCAACAAGCTTCTTCACACCGAATCCGTTGTGTCTATACCATAGTTGATATCCGTAGCTCCATATTGAACACGCGATTGCCGTGTAAATTAGTGCCCGCATGTTTGGAGAAAGACCCCAGGTGGATGTGCCCATCATCCGCGCTGATCTGAGGAAAGACAAGGCTTTATTAGTATACAATGAGACGTGAAAGGAAAAATCTAAATAAGGAGAGAAGAAAAATCCTAAATATTTCCAATACTGTTGGGTGCGGAAGGTGATTGTGTTCGTCAAATCTGTTGATGTTGGGAGTTGAATTTCTTTGTGTCTTGGATCAGTCGGGGTGATGTTAGGAGCTCACTAAAATACCCTTATACTGTACCGCGATCCAAACTCTCCCAGGCGTCACTCCAGAAATGAGAGAAGAAGGATAAGAGTGTTATTGAACTTTTGTATAGTACTCTAGCGAGAGTAACTATCAAAGAGCTAAGGAACTAACACTAACAAATAGCGAACTAGAGTAAAAGGTAAAGTAAATGGTGAGAGGAGGATTCAAACCAAGAACCTCTCGGAATCATCTGAGGAACCCAGGATCGATAAGATAAGATATGAACTGGCGCGTGCTTAGACAGGCGCTAATAGAAGTGCGCATCTATACGGGCATCAATCGCGGAGGTGTGGAAGAGAGAAAGGAAAGAGAAAAGAAAAAGAAAAGGAAAAGAAAACAGATTGTAACACTTTGACCCATATATTGTTGTATCCCCATCTGATGTCCATTTTGGAGAAGTATTTGGCATTAGACAACTTGTCAATCAATTCTCCAATTAGGGGTAATGGATACCGATTCTTTATTGTCATTTCATTGAGTTTTTGGTAATCCTGTATGGGTCTAAGAGAACCATCTTTTTTCTTGATAAAGAAGAAAGGTGAGGCCATGGGTGATTTACTAGGTTGTATTTGACTGGATTCCAGGTTTTCTTTAAGGAAATTATCCAGATGTTTTTGCTCTTCTAAATTTAAAGGATAGATTTTGCAATCTAGAGGTTTTGCATCTGGGAGAAGTTTGATGGCATGATCCCAAGGACATCTTGGGGGTAATTCATCAAACATTTCCTTTTCAAATACCTTTTGATATGGTAAACAGTATGGTGGGAGTTTAGCAGTTAAGTTATTAGTGGTTTTTGGGATATAGGCTTGCTCTGCTAATGCTCCTGCTGTAGATTGATATGTCCTGTACTGTATCTCTTCCAGTCCAATATGAATGGCCAGTAGTTGATCTCCCTCTTCCATTTCTTCCCACTTCCAATACTCCACCTCATCCTCAGGTTCATCCACATCTGTGCCATCTGCACATGCTCCAGGACATCATGAAAATTTGATCTTAGCCATTTTCCAGTCAATTTTGGGGTTGTGATATTTCAACCAATCAAAACCAAGGAAAATTTGATGTTTACTAAGTTTTGAAACACCAAAATCCATTGTTTCTTCATGTTCACCAATTTTCATTCTCAGTTTTACAGTATGTGTGAGAGACCCTCCCATATTAAGGGTTCCATCTGCATTGTATACTGGAATTGGTCTTGGTAATGGTGAGGTATTAATCTGGTGTTCTTTCACAAAGTCTTCATCCACACAGGAGCCTGTACATCCACTATCTAACAGCACTTTTGCAGCTATGGTCTTGAAGGTATCTGTAGTAGACATTATGCATGGAACATCCATTTTGTCAAAATCTCACGAATAAGACCGATACTGCAATCCTACACTCCCAAGCATCACTCCTTAGACTTGAAGAATGAGGAGAGAAGGATAGATTGAAAGAGAGATGATACTCTTGTAGCTACACGGTGAGGTAGACTATCGAAGAGTTAAGGAATAAACAATCTACAACAACGAATATAAATGTAGTGAAAGAAAAAAGGAAAGGCTCTAGGGAGGTTCGAACTCTGGACTGTCTTGGGGTTTAGCCGAGAAGTCCGAGATATCCAAGTTCTCCGAGTAGGCGCTAATAAGAGGCGCGCGTCTAAGTGAGCGCTAATGAAAGCGCACGCTTAAATGGCATCAAAGGAAAAATGGAAAAAGAAAAGAAAAGAAAATAAAAGTGAAAAAGATTAAAAAGAATTGTAACAATACCCCCCTCTCAAGGGTCATGTCCTCATGACCGGTAGGCTTCCTTTCGAGTGCCTCGCCATACTCTCCAGTTCCGTTCCAATCTATCTAGATAGTCCCTGTTGAATTTTCCATCTTCCCAACCAAATAGTTTCTTTGGTGTATTGGGCGTCGTGAGATTAGTGTATCTTTGGAATATGAAATTACGGTGTGATAGTACACGCGGTGCTCCTGGATTTTTCTTGTAGAATCTTTCAATGGTTTCCGCCGCGTTATCCAGATCTGATGCCGGTTGCCAAGTACTTTCTTCAGTTGGGTATCCTTTCCATTTCACTAGAAACTCCAACTTGCCTCCTCTCCTCAAACGGCTATCTAGAACTTCTTCTACCTCCCATTCTTCTTCTCCATCTATCAATTCAGGGGGCGGTTTATCTGGTGTGATTTGATTCGGGAATGAAGGGCGTTGATAGGGTTTTAGCTTAGATTGGTGGAAAACATCGTGTATTTTCCAATTGGAGGGTAATTCCAATTTATACAATGCTTTTCTGATCTTTGCCTTAACTCTGAAAGGGCCATAATACTTTGCGTCGAGTTTTTTCGAAGGTAGTTTGGTTGTGATGTTGGTGCCATTCAACAAAACTTCTGCTCCGATAGCATACTCAACCTCCTGTCTTGTATGTTGATCAAATTGTTTTTTCATCTGTATGTTCACTTTTTCCAAAGTGGCAGTGGCTTCTCTGTGTATGGATTTGATCTTTGTTAGGAGGTTCGCAACCGATTCGTTTTTACTTGTAGCCTGAGAGTTTAAACCTTTGAATGGATGTCTTCCATTGTTCATCATGAAAGGGGTCTGTCCGGTAGCACTATGAATTCTGTCATTGTGACAGAATTGTGCTATGGGTAACCAATCCGACCAATCATCTTGTCGGTTGTTGATATACATCTGGAGGTATTCCTCTAATTCTTGGTTGACCCGTTCTGTTTGTCCATCCGTTTGAGGGTGAAAGGCTGTCGAGTAATTCCCTGTGATTCCTAAACCTTTATAAAGTTCTTTCATAAAGCCTGATATAAACTGTGGTCCACGATCACTGATGACCTTCCTCAGTAGACCATGTTCTCTGAAGACATGGTTTCAGAATAATGTGGCTATTCCTTGGGAGGTCACCGTGGTATTTGTAGGTAAATAGTACACCTTTTTTGTGAAACAGTCTACAATTACCAGGATCACGTCGTGTCCTTTGGATTCGGGCAATGGTCCTATAAGGTCTATGCTCACTGTGTGCCAAGGCTCTGGGGGAATTTCGTTTGGATATAATGGCGCGGCTCTTTTACATCAGTCTGGTTTGTTTTGTGCACATTGCGTACATCCTTTAATGTAGTCATCAATATCTTTCTTCATGTTTGGCCACCAGTATGTTCTGGTAATTAGTTCGAGAGTTTTGGCAACTCCTGGATGGCCCGATGTGAATGCTTCATGAAAGATCTCAATGACTTTTCCCCTAATCGCCTGGTCCATAGGTACATAGATCCTTTCTTTCCAGAGTACTAGTCCATTTTTAACCCGGAATTCAGCCGATTTATCTCGTAACCCTTTGACAACTTGTTGATCCCATTGATGTTTATTGATTTTTGTCATTTTCATTTCTAGTTCGTGGAGGATTCGGTCTTCGTCAAAGATTCTGACGAAGAGGTCCTCCTTTAAAAGGATCACATTCTCATTGTCATTCTCTCCTCGTTCGTGACCAGCTTGTCGAGAGAGGAGATCCGGTTTCATATTGGCTTTTCCAGGTCTATGTTTAATTACAATGTTGTACTCCTGTAGATCTAGGACCCAGCGTGCTTGACGACGGTTTAGATTCTGTGGCTTACGGAAGTATGTCAGATTCTGATGATCTGTCAGTACTTCGATGGTTTGTTTCGCTCCCTTTAGGTAGTGCAACCATTCATAGAATGCTGTCATGATTGCCAGCATTTCCTTGTCATATATTTCGTAGTTCCTTTCTGCTTCACTAAGGGAATGCGACATGTAAGCCACTGGTTTCCAAAGACCATCGTTCTGCTGCTGTGAAAGAATCACACCTAGTACAAAATTGGACACATCCGCCTCTATCCGGAATTGACCTTCGTGATTTGGGATGACCAACAAGGGCTGAGTCGTTATTCGTTGTTTTAATGCCATGAAGGCATTTTGTTGGTCCTGTCCCCATTTCCATTCGGTCTTACCTGTTAGGGTAGTTAGCGGTTTTGCAATCCTGGCAAATCCTTCAATAAATCTTCTGTAAAAATTACAGAAGCCTAAAAATTGTTGGATTTCTCTTTTGCACTTGGGCGCTGGCCAGTCCGCCACTCCTTGAACCTTAATTGGATCCATTCGAAGTGTATTTTGCAAGATTATTAAGCCTAAAAACTCGATTTCCATTCTTTCGAACTGACATTTTTCGGGTTTTAAAGATAATTGATGTTGTTCGAGTTTGGCTAAAACCTGCTCAACACGTCGTTGGTGTTCTTTGATGTCACTGGTAAATACGAGGATGTTGTCCATATAGACAACCATCCATCCTTCTGCAATTTCGGTTCTGAATATGTCGTTCATCATCATTTGGAAAGTTGCAGGCAAATTCGTTAGTCCAAAGAACATCACCAATGGTTCAAATAATCCCCTGTTAGTCCGGAATGCAGCCTTCCACTCGTCACCTTCCTTGATACGAATGTTGTTATATCCCCAGCGAATGTCCATTTTTGAAAAATACTTCGCGTTTGACAGTTTATCAATGAGTTCGCTAATCAACGGGAGGGGATACCGATTTTTGATGGTCATTTCGTTCAGTTTCCTATAATCCTGTACAGGACGCAAGGATCCATCCTTCTTTTTGATGAAGAAGAATGGGGATGCCATCGGTGACTTACTAGGCTGGATCTGACCGGTTTCAAGGTTTTCTCTTAGGAATTCATCCAGTTGCTGTTGTTCGTTTAGATTTAATGGGTAGATTTTACAATCTAATGGTTTAGCATCTGGGAGTAGTTCGATAGCATGATCCCACGGATGTCTGGGGGGAAGCTCATTGAACATTTCCTTTTCGAATACCTTGTGATAAGGGCGACAATAGGCAGGTAGTTGGCTCTGCCAGTTTTTACTGGGTTTCGACATGTAATACTTTTCAGCCAATGATCCCACCTTGGACTGGTAAGTCCTGTGCCTTATCTCTTCTGGTCCTATGTGGACTGCGAGGAGACGATCTCTGATTTCCAGTTCTGACCATTTCCTCCACTCTAACTCATCCTCTGGCTCTGTCACGTCTGTCTTGGGTTGGCATGTTCCAGGGCATTGTGAAAATTCGATTTTGGAGTTTTTCCAATCTACTTTCGGATTATGGTATTTCAACCAATCGAATCCAAGGAATATTTCGTTTTTACTTAGATTGGATACTCCAAAATCCATGAGTTCTTCATGGTCGCCAATTCTCAATCTTAGTTGGACTTTATGAGTGAGGGATCCTCCATTATTGAGCGTACCATCTGCATTATATACTGGTATTGCTCTTGGTAATGGAAAGGTGTTTATCTGATGGCGATCAACGAATTCTTGGTTCACGCATGACCCAGTACATCCACTGTCTAGAAGGGCTTTCACAGCAAAGGTCTCATAGGTGTTGGTAGTTGAGATAACACATGGGATATCCATTTGATTAGTACCATTAGTTCGGATGATGGTCGGTTTGTTTTTTAGCTGATATATCGACCACAATGCATCCTTTTCTGATAACTGATTTATTTTGTGTACTAATTCAACAGTTACTTCTGATTCCCGTTTGTTATGCGCATATTGGTTTAACGTGCGAACCGCTTCTTCCAGAGGTTCGTTCCAAACGCGCCTCATCACCCATGGACCAGTCCAGGCTTTCAATCCATTTTTGGTGTCTCTTATCGGTTTGCTCCTGATTTCATGAACATGATATGGATTACTCTGTAGAATATAGTCTATATTTACAAGTGAATCTGTGTAGTTACATGAAGAAGTCAATGAATTGGAGCTATTCATTGACGAGATTGAAAACCCAATGTCGACGCCGAAGCATTGCCGCTGGACGAGGTCTGTACTCGTCTCATAATAGCCTCATTTGGGGCCACCTCCTCAGTGCCCCCATCTAGCAGTCTCCTCAGTTCGGCTCGGTCCTCCTCTGAGCCCGCATTCCAGATTTCGACCAATCTTGTTTGTTGGCGGCGTGGCTGTGTACAGTTTCTTGCAAAATGACCCAGTTGACCACAATTATAACACCTTCTTTGAGTTCGGTTGTGGTCTACGTCCATAGCGTTTGGGTCGCGATTTTGCCAAGAAGTGTTTCTAGCCGGGGGAGCAGGTGTCCGAGCAGATTGTTGAGTAGTTTGGGTAGATGGATTTTGTTGGGTAGTACTGCTCTGTCCTGTTTCCATTTTACCGCTACAAGTGGCGAACATCCTCTTTTCTGCCACCGCCTGTCTCCATTGCCTGTCTAACCTGATGACCAACTCATACCATTTGTCCAGCGTCGTTGGTAGTTCTGAGACCATCATACATTTATCCAAAAGCAGAGTATTCAACGATCTCTTCAATTCGTGAATACCCGCGGTCTCCTGATAACCCGATCAACTGTATGCCTGTTTGAATAGC
The DNA here is from genome assembly GCA_002554575.1 of Amanita thiersii Skay4041. NCBI lineage: Eukaryota > Fungi > Basidiomycota > Agaricomycetes > Agaricales > Amanitaceae > Amanita > Amanita thiersii. Next base: position 17,839 of record KZ302202.1, on the reverse strand, counting down.
TGGACGTGTTCCTTGGCAGTCTTGGTTCCCTGTTTCATGGTGGTGAGTTCCAAGATTGCTGTGGCCTGTTTATTCGGGTCTCCAAACGCTTGATAGATGTTTCAATATAAAATTTCCGTCACATCTACCCCTGGAGCTACCTGGATAAACTCAGTCTGGTATTCATTTGAGTTCATGTAGGTCAAGAAGGAGTCTCTGAATCTCTGCACCATGCCGGTCTGCATGTAGGATAAAATCCACATGATTTTTGTGGTGGTGTCTCTGAATTCGTGGGGTTTTGCCACTATATAGATCCGACAGGCGTTTATGAAAGCCTCGCACATAGCCATTGATCCATCATAAAATGGCGGAGCTGCCATTTTTGGTCCTCTTGCAGATGTTCCGTTCGACGCAATGGGTTGTTGAGTTTGCAATTGCTGAATGATTGTGTTTTGCTGTTGAATGGTATTCTGCAGTTGAGCAATGTTCCCCATACTGTAAGCTGTTGGATCTGCGCGATTGCGTGATCCAAGGTCCAAGCCGGTTCTTCAGTACCGCCACCTGTGGCACCGACCATCATATGAAGAGGGAAGAGAAAGAGGTGGACGAGGTAGTAGAAGGGGAGAGGAGTTAAGAGAATGGGATCCATGGTTGTAGATGATGAAGAAACGTGTGAGGAGGGTGTTTGTGACTAGTAGTACTCTGTGATGGGCGCACGACCCTAGTCTGTCACTTGAGTGATGAAGATGGATAAAAGATAAAAGAAACTTGAGGTCGAGGGCGCGCTAGGCGATGAACGAACAAGCTTCTCTCGAAGGGGGTAGAAACACAGGTCTACGCCTCTGCCAAGTTCCTACATGCTCCATGAGTTATATTGGTCTATCTCCACCAACTATAATGGTGTACGGTCGAACAGAGGCACTGGGCACGAGTGGTAAGTCGTAGGAGCCTGTGATTAGGCTTTCGTAGGGCGGGGTGCTATGGTTGTAGGTCACCCTCCGGAACTGAGATGAAAGATGTATGAGGGAAGTGCAAGTGCACTTATAGAAGTGAGGGGTTAAATGAGTCTCAATAGAGATGGTCTGACGGGTGAGAGATATAACTCTTCGATTATGTCAGAATCTCACGAAAAGAACCAAATCCGCGATCCAACACTCTCAAGCGTCACTCCTAGACTTGAGAAACGAGAGAGAGAGAAAAGAGATAGATTGAAAGGGGAGAGGACTCCTGTAGCTACACTGTGAGGTAGACTATCGAAGAGTTAAGGAATAAACAATCTACAACAACGAATATAAATGTAGTGAAAGAAAAAAGGAAAGGCTCTAGGGAGGTTCGAACTCTGGACTGTCTTGGGGTTTAGCCGAGAAGTCCGAGATATCCGAGTTCTCTGAGTAGGCGCTAATAAGAGGCGCGCGTCTAAGTGAGCGCTAATGAAAGCGCGCGCTTAAACGGCATCAAAGGAAAAATGGAAAAAGAAAAGAAAAGAAAATAAAAGTGAAAAAGATTAAAAAGAATCGTAACACATTTGATTGGTACCTGTTGTCCAAATAACAGTGGGTTTGTTTTTTAATTGCCCAGAGGGCATCTTGTTTGGACATATTGTTTAGTTCATGTACCAATTCTGTTGTAATTTCTGAGGTCCATTTATTATGAGCATACTGAGTGAGGGTTCTCAATCCCTCATCCAGTCCCTCATTCCAGATCCTTCTTAAGATCCAAGTGCCAGTCCAAGGTTTCAATCCATGATTTTTTGTTCTTAGGGGTTTTGTTATGCTCTCCAAACCTTCAGCACTCAAGGTTCAACCCCTAAGTGCTCCTAGCCCCTATTTTCGATGTTTCAACATTTCTTTGTTTACCTTTGTTTACTCTAATGCGAATACTGACTTACTGTTACCTTTGGACAGCCATTTCACCTTTGTAGTCCCTCTCCTTGACTACTACCTTGGATTACTTCAGTCCCCAAGGTTCTTACCAATCCTTTTACTCATCTAACTACCAGGGGTAGTTATACTTAGGTTGTTACTTGTTTTACTACTCTTTTTTAGTTCATCTTAGCTACCACTTTATGTATATAAGTAGTAGCTACTTGCCTAGGATTCCCTAGGCTTTCAATACAAGTATCTTTCTTACTCTCATCTCGCTCTCACTGTCTGAGGATCTACCTAGAGCTCATCACTCTACCTAGTGATCAGACATATCTTTATCTTATCTAAGCAGTGGTCACCTCACCATTGCCGCTCACCTCGAGAGTCCTATACTTGGTCTTCAGCTTACTGCCTGAGCACTGAGATAGACGTCCCTTACAGGTTTGCTTCTTATTTGGTGAAGGATTGTGTATTATCCTGTAATATATAGTTGATCTTTACACAAGAATCCATGTACCTATTTACATTTGCCAATGAATTGAAGCTATTCATTGACAAAAACAAAAACCCTGTGAACATGAACCTTGGGCTTGTCCTTGGTGCACTGTTGTCTCCTCTGGAGCTGCCTCCTCAGTGCCTGCTGCCATCAACTGCTGCAATTCCTCTCTCTCAGCTTCTGAACCACCGTTCCACAGATCCATGAGTCTTGTCCTCTGTTGGTGGGGCTGAGGGCAGGATCAGGCAAAGTGGCCAACTTGGCCACAGTTAAAACATCTCTGCTGAGACTGGTTGCGATCAACATCCATTGCATTTGGGTTTCAACCTTGCCATGAGTTACCAGCTGGGGGAGGGAGGGGTCTGACAGTCTGGCATTGGGGATTGGCCATCGGAGACTGTCAAGTTTGACTATTTGTTCCTGTCTCCCCTTTTCCACTTTGAGAGGTGAAGATTTTCTTCTCCACTACTGCCTGTCTCCACTGTCGATCTAATCATATCACCAAGTCATACCACTTCTCCAAGGTGACTGGTAATTTGGGGACTCCCATGATTTTGTCCAATAAGGGAGTGTTCAAAGATCTTTTGAATTCATGGATCCCCACTGTTTCACCATAGCTGGAGTGCATGTAACATTGTTTGAAGGCTTGAACATGCTCTTCTCCAGTTTTTGAACCCTGTTTAATCATGGTAATTTCTTGTATCGCAGTTGCCTGTTTATTCAGATCTCTGAAAGCCTTGTATATATCTCTGTACAAAAGCTCAATAGGATCCAGCTCAGTAGATTTGAGGTATTGGACACAGAAGTCTGGTGATGTCATATAGATCATGAAATGGTTGCAGAATAATTGTGCCATTCCTGTTTGCATAAATCCCAATACCCATGTAACCTTTGTTTGAAGGTTATGAAACTCCTGAGGTTTGGCCAAAATGTATAGCCTACAGGTGTTGATGAAAGCCTCACATGTTGCCATCAATCCATCATATAACAGTGGTGTCACCATCTTAGGGCCATGTGCTATCTGTCCTTGTACCAGTGTAAGGGACGTCTATCTCAGTGCTCAGGTAGTAAGCCAAAGACCAAGTATAGGACTCTCAAAGAGAAGCGGCAATGGTGAGGTGACCACCACTTAGATAAGATATAGATATGCCTGGTCACTAGGTAGAGCGATGCTCTAGGTAGATCCTCAGGCAATGAGTGTTACACCCTCCATACCTCTAGCGCTCAAGGTTCAACCCCTAAGCACCCCAACCCCTATTTTCGACGTTTCGACGTCCTTTTGTTTACCTTTATTTATCCCTTTGCGAATACTCACTTTTACTGCCTCTTTGGACAGTGTTTCACTTGTAGTCAACATCGCTGACTATTGCTTCGGGCTACTCTGGTCCCCAGCATCTTTACTCATCGCCTCGCCAAGCTACTTACTCATCCAGTTACCAGTAGTAGCTATTCTTATTCTCTTACTCATTTCACCCATTTACTTTAGTTCATCTTAGCTACCATTATATGTATATAAGCAGTAGCTACTTGCCTAGGATTCCCTAGGCTTTCAATACAAGTATTCCTCTTACTCTCACTTCACTCTCATTGTCTGAAGACCTACCTAGAGCTCACTGCTCTACCTAGCCCTCAGACATATCTATATCTTATCTAAGCGGTGGTCATCTCGCCATTGCTGCTTATCTTGAGAGTCCTATACTTGGTCCTTGGCTTACTGCCTGAGCACTGAGATAGACGTCCCTTACAATGAGAGTGAGATGAGAGTGGAGGAGATACTTGTATTGAAAGCCTAGGGAATCCTAGGCAATGTAACTACTGCTTATATACATAAGGTGGTAGTTAAGGCGAACTAAAGTAAGCTAGTGAAACAAGTAAGAAAGTAAGAATAGCTACTACTGGTAACCAGATGA
>KZ302201.1:0-33263 GCA_002554575.1 Amanita thiersii Skay4041 | reverse complement strand
GTCGTTTAGGTCCGTCCGTCGCGTTCAAAGTCCGAGTCAGTCAGTGTTATCCATACCAAGATCAATGTTAGTATACTGTATAGTATAGTAGTGAGCTGCTCTCCCCAGATCTATCAATATGTTAACAAAGACCACTATACCACTGGCCAGTGTAGAGATGTCGACTTGCTAATATACTACCCCCTCCCCATCGATGCCTCGGGATGGGGGGGGGGGGAACTATACTATACTCCCAAGACTTTTAGTCGAAGAGAGAAGCATGCAGGAATGTATGTGATGGTATGTGATTTGCGAGAAGGGAGGGAGAGAAGGAGCAGAGGGAGTGTATGGTGCCGAGGGCTTGGTTATATATGTTGATATAATGACAAGTTAATTATTGGTATACGGGGTACTGTACATCTGTGGTGCATGGGTTGGCGAGGAGGGGGGGGGGAGAGGTGGAGGGATAATCAGTATCTACGGTGATGGACGTCGATCAGGGTGGAGGGGAGTTGACAGTGACAAGACAGTTGTTTGATGATGATAAAGTGCAATGCGATCAGAGTGGTGAAGGAAGCTTGAAGGAGACAATGTCACGAGATTGTAGGCAGAGTGGAATGGGGGGAGCCGAGTTGTGCGGTGCTAACAAGAGCCAAGTGGGAGCCTTGGCGAGTGCGAGGAGAGGAGAGGGGAATTGGGGGAAGGGGGAATGGGAGGGTGGTACGAGGGAAGAGTTGAGAGCGAAACGCGTGGGAAAGGGTTAGATCCACGGAAAGGCGATGTGAAATCCGCGCTCCGAGGACGAGATAGTATCATCGCTACCGACGCCGTTTATATAAAAAATAAAAAAAAATGCTTACTGTCCTCTCCTCACCAAAGTCCTAATGGCACACTTTCTCCAGCTTGGCTCTCTTCTCCCTCTCGATGTTATTAGACTGATATTCGAATATGCCACTGCCGCTGATAAACGTACCGGTGCTCGTCTCTCCACCGTCTCTACCCGCGCCCAACGCTGGTAAGTTCCAAGTTCAACCCTCCTCCTCCACCATCCCATCTCATCATAACCTTACACAGGGTCGAACCCGTCCTCTACTCAACCGTCAATCTCCAACGTCCCCACACCAAACAACTCTTCCTCCGCACCATCTCCACCTCCAAATCCAAAAAATCCACTTTTTTCGCCACACACGTCAAGACCCTCTCCATCGCCCACGACCCCAACTCCGATGACGGACACACGGCGAGGATCATCTCCGTTTGTCGTGGGGTTGTCGATTTGACGTTTTGGTTTATACCCGTCGTGGAAAAAGTCGGGGTTGGGTCGCCTAATCCTAGTGGAGGAAGTAGTGGTATCGGTAGTGGTGCAGGGGGTGCAGGGGGTAGTGCCAGTGGTGGTGGTGGTGGTGGTTCGCCTATAATGGGCCATGCACTATTGAGTGACCCCAACACCCACCTCAGCCCATTCCCATTCTCTACCCCCTTATCCCTCCCACTCACCTTACCCACCCTCACCCTCCGCTCACACTACGCCCACTCCCACGAAGACACCGCCGACACCAAATCCCAACAACGCTTCCAATTCGCCTCGCTCGTCATCCCCGCCCTCTGCTCCTCCCTCTCCTCCTTTGAAACAGACGCCCTAGCCCACGACGATAAAGCCAAGCTACACCACACCGCTATGCTCATCCGACAACAAAACGCAGCCCTGTTCCGCTCTGCGTTGGCGGAGCTTCATCCTGAACATGTCTCTGCTTTGTTGCCTGTTACAGACCCCGAGGTTCTCTTTGATAATGGCAACACCACCACCTCCTCGTCTTCGTCTTCGTCTGTCGGTGGTGATTCACCAAAGTTGTTATTGGTATCAAGATCCTCCCCGTGTCACACACCCCCAAGGTTCTCTTCATCCTCCCCTCCTCCTCCTCCTTTACAATATACCCTCTCCCACCAACACCAACAACCCTACCTCCCCATCTCACTCAACCACTCTCTCCTCTCACACACGACCCACCTGTCCATCCAAAACAGGTGGGAAGACTGGGTTGCTTGGGCACGATGTGCCGAGTTTGCAAGGTTGCCGTATTTGACGCATTTAGCGCTTGATTTGCAAGCCGGATTCTCGCCTGCTGCTGGTGCTTCTGTGCGTCAGGAAGGAAAGGAGATGAAGGGTCGTGATGGTGGTGGTGGTGGTGGTGGTCCGGTGATGAGTTTGAATGATGGAGAAAAGGCGGGGGTGTTGGCGCGTGCGGTGGGGAGTGTGTTGGGTCAGTGTGGAGGAGGGTTGAGGGTGTTGGTGTTGAGGTTAATATTTGATGCTGATCCTGGGAGGACGGCGAGTGCGATTTTGGCCAGGATGGAGGTGGTGAGGCAGCAGCAGCAGCAGCAGCAGCGGGGTGGTGGTGGTGGTGGTGGTGGTGGTGGTGGTGGTGGTGGTGGTGTTGAGGAAGATGAAGAGGAGGATGAAGAAGAGATGGACCAGGAAGAAGAAGAAGAAGAAGAAGAAGAAGAAGAAGAGGTGGAAGAGAACAAAGATACTGGTAGTGGGATTGATTCGAGGTTGGTGTTTTTGTGGGATAGGGAGCCGTTTAGGGAGAGGGATGCGCATGGGCGGAAGGAGGTGGAGATGTGGAAGTGTGCAGAGGAGGCTGTGAGGGGTGTGGTGAAGGCGGGGAATATTAGAAGAGCGGGAGGGTGTGTGGTTGTTGCTACTGGTGCTGGTGTCCAGGTTGGGAGTTGACATAGAGAGAAGGGGACGCAGGGGGGAGGTGTGGCCCCTTTGACTGACTTTGAGAGTGACTTTTACCAGAAAAAAAAATGACAACAAAAAATGACAAAAATGACAGTGTATGTTATGCCATCGTATAGCGTATAGCAACTGCGTAGTATTGTGTATTGGGAAGGGGGGTTATTTATTTATTACAATTGTATCTTTTTCGCTTTTTTTTTTCTTTTTTTTGGGTGGAGGAGTGATTTGAGAGTGTGTGCAGTGTGTTTAGTGGGAATGTGGGATGGGATGTGGGGGGGGGGGGGGGGAGAAGGGGGTGATCAAATTCTGAAAGGAAGAGAAGCACTGGCACTGGCAGGAGAAGAAAGAAAGAAAGAAATGCATCTGAGAAAGGAAAGGTTGGGTATCTCCATGTATCTCGGACTCGGACGAGGAGGGAGGGAGGGGTGCGGTGGGTGCGATCCTATTCAGGTATGTATGTATGTATGTATGTATCTACGTATAGTACGTACAGGTAAGAAGGAATAGACTCGGATATTTCAAGGATTAGCGGAACGTTGTTTTCAGGGTTTCTTGTCATGTGGAGGTACTGTACTACTAGTGCTTGTTATCGGTATGAATGCATGCGTTATAACGTTATGGCCAGTATTAGCTGGTCACGGTGAGATCTTCCATAATATTCTAACCAAGACAAGAAAGACCAAAGAGGGGAAAAAAAAAAAAAAAGGACAACTTGTACTATCAGTAAACCCATATACATATCATGACCACATTGCAAACTTAGTAACTGGCTTTTTAATTTTGGTTCCTCCTCGGTCCTCCGCGGCCCGGAGACGGGGGGGGGGGATGCAGAAATCAAGAAGGAGTTTTAGACAGGGTAGGGGTAAGGGATGTCTCACAGTCCAGCCTGTGTAGGTAAGGGGGGTTATTTTCAAAAGGGGGGGGGGAATTGGGAAAGAAGACGAGGTCTAGGAAGGATCGAGAGGATGAGTTGGTGAGGAACTTGAATTGAAAGGGGAGGGAGGGGGGGGGTTAGTCGTTCCGTGGCGTTTACGGTGGTAGTACAACTTGAGTACGTATGAGCGGTATTAAAACTCTCCATTGATCATTTGTTACTTGCTGGTATGCTACAGTACAGCGAGCGCGACAGCACGTTCTTGGACGTTTCTTACTTACTAGTACTCACTTACCGTGACCTTCTTCAGCCCCCCCGTCTCCCCGACCATCCCGGATACCAATCCAAATCCCTACTTACCCTTCACACACACACATCCTCAAGATCACCCATAGACATGGATACGGTAACATGTCGATTATGCTTGGTGCATATTTAGAGTTGATATGATATGAACATGACGAAGGTGATGCGATGTGATCGTCTGTCTTTTATCAGTATGTGTGGACGTGTTGTGGGCGTGGGTAAGGAGAGTGAAGATGGGGGACGGAGACGGAGGTGGTAGAAGGGGAAATGGGCAAGACGGAGTGGAAAGAAGGGGGGAAAGAGGGGAGGGATGGTTAGCTATTTTTGGGAGACGAGGGGGGAAGAAGAAGGAGATTGGTAAGTTGACGCTGCTAACTGGTGATGTGTTACTTTCAGTGTACTAGTATTCAGTCCCTACTGAATTGATTTTTCTTTTTCTTTTTTGGTGGCGTTTACCTCCGCCCGCGCGGGGTTGGTTGGTTTGGTGAGCAAAAGCTCGGAGGTTTGGGGATATGGAATGGTACTGGGACTGAGCGCTGAGCAATTGACTCGGTTAGTGCTATAAAACTCTCGAAGAGAATTTAGTTTCGGAGTAGGCGGGCCGTTTTGTCTAGTCTTTCTCTCAATGGTCGTGTGTGTGTAATTGTTACTTGGCTGTGTAAGAAGGAGAAGAGAAGAAGGAAGCGGGTACGGAGAGGACGGAATGGGAGAGGGAAAATGTTTGGTGATGGTGTTGGGCGGTAGACAACTTTTGGGCAGGGCACTGCAGAAAAAGCGGTGTCTGTCGTGCAGCTTGGGCTCGCCCAGTATGTTTATGTCAAGTGACCAAGTGACCCCGCGCGCAGGTTTGTATTTGACATGGTGTGAGAGATAGGTGTTGATAGGGCCTTTTTTTTTTTTTTTTTTTACATTCAACTCACCCAGTCCGCAGGCGTGGGAAAAGAAAGTCCAAGTTTGCGTAACGACGGACCGAAGATCCCTGAGTGGCGTTTTCCTTCGCTTGTGGTTTTTGTCTTTGTCCTTTTTTTTTTTCCTTGTCGTAATGTTTTTTCAGGAATTGGCTCGGTGGAAGTGATAGCCTGGTGATGGAAGAAAGTGTGTTGTTGCTGTTTCTTCTTCTTCTAAAAACCAAGGACAAGGTGAGATGAGGTGAGATGGAGATAGAGATGGATGGATGGATGGATGGATGGATAAATTATTAAGGTTTAGGTTTCGGCTAGGGTTGGGAAGAATTGTTAAACTTGGGTACTGGATGGAACCATGACATACGGTATGCCCGAGGACAAAAATAACGTGCGTGTGATCTGCCGCCTGAGAGTGGGTAGTGGGTGGAGAGAAGGGGGAGGAATTAGGTGAGCTGTGTCGATGTTGAGTTGTCTAGATGTTTACGTTTGTGCGCTTTTTTATTTTATTTTTTGGACTTCGCTTAGAGGGTGCATTTGTATAGGTTATTCCTGGAAGTGCAGTCAGTCCGGTATCGAGGGCCGGAATCACAAAGGCGATGAGAGACAAGGAGAGAGAGAAAGAAAAAAGAATAATCAGTGATAAATTGACTTGGGTAGTTAGGCGAGGCGAGGCGAGAACGCGAGAATATGCCGGGAGTTGAGATAAATCACCGGAGGGGGAGTAGCAGTAGTGCCGTTGAAATAATCTTGCATCACACACACGGAGAGTGTTTTCTGCTGGCTGTGTTGTTCTTTTCCTTTCTGACGTCGGTTATACTGCACCGGGACGGACTTGCGGATTTTCCATTCGATGGCTGGGCTCGCTTAGAGGTTTGATGGGTGTCATGCGCCCGGGACAGTCGTGGTTTTATTTGTGAGTTTTTTTTTTTTTTTGAAAAAATTTGTATAACGCTGCGGGGGATTGCTCCCAATTCCTTTATGTGATCTGCGTAGTTGTCATCATTGTCCATGTAGGGACGGAAGGGTCCTATTCAATTAATTAGACTCCGCCCTTGTACCTTATTCGCTCTCTCTTTTTTTTCTTTTCTTTTTGCTTGACAGGTCCATAAACTCCTCGGTGTGCGTAGTCCTCTTGTCAAGAGTTCTTGTGGCATGTATGGTGGAGAAAAAAGGCGCGACCTACGGATCTTGTAACTTGAAACTCGGAGAGGTACTGTCAGTGGGATTCTCCATGATGTTCCCGAGGCCACAGCGAAGACGTAAGCTTATTTGGGCTTGCTTTACTATAATCCTTGGAACACAACAACGACAAATACAAGTTCTTCACGCTCACACGGCCATGTCTTGGAGGCAACGCTTGCATACGGATAGGAACTTTAATCAACATGGTTATTATCCGGCAAGAAACAGTGTGAGAGGGCAACAGAGGAGGAGAGAATACCCCCGCGATCCGTATCCACCTCCTCGCTCTCGCGAATACGTTCACGGTGAAGAACGCGGCGATTATCGTTATGGTTATCAGCACAACCAGACGATGATGATGACGGCCTCCTCGGGTGGGGATGTGGATACGTATTATAGATCGGCAAGAAGGTATGGAAACGGTGGTAGCCATGAGGAGGGAAGAGGGTTCCGTGACCAGCAGCGGGAGTATGGCGGGTACTACAACGAGTATGGTTGGAACATGGGGGACACCTCGGAGAATAATGCGTATTCTGATCCACGCCGCGGTGGGCAGTGGGGAGGATACGGATACGAACACGGGTATGGGCACGAGGACTACCAGTATGACGTGTCACCCAGCCCGCGTCGCGGTAGTGGTGATTATGGCCATGTGGACTATGACTATTCGCATAGAAGACACGACCCTTCTACTTCTGCATCTCACCACCACCGCGCAGATCACCAACACCACCATCATCATTCGAACCCGGCTTATACTCACCACGCAGCAGCGCGGGATCGCAACTCGTACAGGACGTCAGTGGTTTCATCACAATCGCAGCAGTCATTGCCCTTTGAGTCATCCACGCAGATAACACCTCTACGATACTACTCGACCACTGCTACTGCCCCGCGCTCCCATTCTCCTCGGCGCTCCTTTCGAACTAATACCTACCGTAGCATTACCACCAGGCCGCGGGAAGATGAGGAGAAGAAGCTAGAGCCAGAGCCAAGGCCCTCGGGCCAAGGCCAAGACCAAGACCAAGCTGCAACTGCAGCTGCAGCACCAGAGCGATCATCACAGACGTTCATCGGCGGCGCAAAATCAACAACATCCACTCCTAGGAGGGCGGTCCCAACGCCCGAATACCTCCGCATCACCATCGAGACCTCCACCTACCTCGCTAACATTGCCTCAGTCCGCAAACTCCTCATCCTCGACCTAAATGGCACCCTCGTTTTCCGCAGCCCTCACTCCCGCCGCGCGTTCCAGCCACAGGCACATGCAGAGGGGCATACCCACCACCATCACCACACGCCTTTTGATCCGTACACCCACCCTCTCCCTCCAGGCACCTCCCTTCGCTCGCTTAGAGCCGTCCACCCGCGCCCGTTCATGACCTCGTTTCGGAAGTACCTCTTTCACGCTGACACACGTGTGTGGCTCGACACGATGGTATGGAGCTCCGCCCAGCCACACAGCGTAGCAGATATGGTAGACAAGAGCTTTGGCACGTGTAAAAGCCAATTGGTCGCTGTTTGGGCGAGGGACACGTTGGATTTGACAAAGGAGGAATATAGTAAGTGACGAACCCCAGTCTCGATTTTGTCTCGTTTGGGGTGAGGGCTGACGGCTACATGGTTGATCACCCACGTGTGTGTGTATAAATGTGTAGATCAGAAAACCCAGACGACAAAAAATTTGGAGAAGCCCTGGGCCTATTTTTCGAAAATACACGGCGGTGGCGACGGCTGGGCATGGCATGATTCTGCTGCTAGGAATACGCATTCGGCGCATACGACGATACTGCTTGACGACTCGCCGCTCAAAGCGCAGTTGCAGATGTGGAACCATGTGTGTATCAGGGAATACGATGCGTCGATGAGAGGAGCGGATGTACGGGCTGCGGAGGCTGACAGGTGTCGTGTGATGGCGTTGAACGGTAATGTTGAACGGGACGCTGTTACCGGTGATGGCGGGGGCGCACTGGTTGACGGTTCGTCGTCGTTGTTAACCGAAGTTCAGAGGTGTAGGGTTCAGAGGAGGAAGGAGAAGAAGTGGGTGAAGATGGAGAGGAAGAAGGGGCTCAGGAAGCCGCAGCCGCAGCAGCCCGGGAGGAGCCAGGAAGTGGAAGCTCAGGCCGTTGGGCAGAGGGAGCAGGAGGGATGGGATGAAGACAGGTGGTGGTGGCGGTTCGATTGTACCTTGTTGGCTGTTGTGGGGATATTGGATGCTATAAAGCAGCAAAGCAACGTTGCTTCATGGATTCGGACGGGTGGGTTGAGTGAAGTAGTGGCGGGTTATCGTGCAAGTGAGGTAATGGAAGCGATGAGTAGGGAGGGAGGGCGGACGCCCCAGTGGTTTGATGATGAGAGGGTGGTGGAGTATTGGGTTGAGAGGGGGGTGCGGGCATTGGAGACACTTGGGGTTGGGCTTGATCCTGGTGTTATGGTGTCGTAGTTTTGGCGGGGTTGGGTCGGGCGGGTGTGGTGTGGTGCGATGCGATGCGATGCAGTTCTTTTATAGCTTGGAAGTGCTATGGGTATGAAGCTGCTTGGAGGTTAGCCCACTTCATGATATCCTACTGTTGCTATACCATAGTCACTATTATTCATAAAATATCAGCCCATTAAAAGCCGAGTACCGATACAGATGATGAGATACTAATTAGCTTAGGCACTACGTTTTAAAATTAACGTTTTAAACTTTTTGCGAGGTACCCGTAATGGATGAATTTTTTAACACGATACAAGTACTGTAGTAAATTACAGTATGTTTCCCAGTCAGACCTACAAATTCCGCGTTCCCAGTCCGTACAGTAGAGGAAGAAGAAGAAAAGAAGGTATAAGGGATAGAAAATAGGAAAGCAGTGGGTATCATCACAGTCCGCTTGTCTAGACATACGAACCAGTCTATATTTTTTGTTTGCTCCCTTTAAGTGAAGTACAAAAAAAACCCTACCCTTGACCCTCGGTTTTATTTTTGGGTTCCCCTTACTTATACTAACCAGCCACCAAGTAGAATACAAGCCCATGCAACCCAACCATAAAGCGGTATTACAGGCCACCCCATTGTTCGACGTGCGCCATTCGCGCCCTTGGCCCCATCCGCAATCCAATCTCTCCATGCCGAGTGCAGCTCGACAACAAACGCTTGGGCTTCGGCGCTCTTAGAGCCTTCCCGCCCGTACGAGTGTGGGTTCACGACGGGCGTGAGGTAGCCCTCAGTCGTGAAGTGGGCCATGTTGCTTAGAACTGTATTGGCAGTGGTAGAGTTGGTGGTGGTGGAGTTCGAGGCGGTGGAGTTCGAAGTACTGGAGATGGGTGAGTCTGAAGTGAACGTTGGTGTAGCTGAGGAAGAAGAGGGACCGAACAGGGCCTGACGAGAGCGTTCGGCTATGGGAAGGTGAGAGTGCTCGCCCCACAGAAGTGATACGCGATACACCGTGCTTGCCAATAGCGCAGTCGATGATGCGTCATAAAAGTTTCCAGGCGTATCTGGTGCTAGGTCTGGGTAGTTTGCGAATACGAGGGTATTGTCCTACTCATCCGTGCATTTTCATCAGTTTAGCGATAATTATATAACGATAAGCGCAGAAGGGTGGGAATAAGGTGGGGGAGGGGAGGGGAGTTTAATTAATTGGGACCAAGAGTGAGAGTGTGAAAGCAGAAGGGGTGTACACTTACCAGATGCGTATACATTGCATTTTGAATTTCAATCGCCCAGCCGGCAAGATCGTTTTGTTGGTGCTTGAGTGTGTTGGCGTATTCCGAATGTTGGAATGTGGCTAGGACACGTAGCATGCCAGCAGCCGCCCATGCGTTTCCTTTGGGAAGGGAGAAGAGGGGAGGGGGGTAATGTAATTCATTTCATTTCAAGGGGTGTTAATGAAATGCCGTAAATATATATGTAACAAGCACAAAGCTTACCTGTTGACCAGTGTCCCTCGTCATTCCCACTCGCTCCTAGCAGAACGTGCTTCCAGAGCCCACCCGCGTGTGAGTCGCGCAAGTAGTTCCGGTATAGTTTGATCTGGTTGTACGCCTCGAGCAGCAGCGTGCGATTCCGCGTGAGGACGCCGTAATACGCTAAGAAGGGTGGCACCATGTACACAAAGTCACTCCTGTCAACGGCACACAATGGTAGCATTTGTCAGAACACACACTCCTCGGTGAAAGAAGCGAGAGAAAAACAAAAAACAAAAAAACGAAAACAAAACTCAAATGGGACTCAAAACAACGTGTGCCAGTGACGTTGATAACCAATTCACAAGAAAACCGCACTTACCAAAGTTGCACCTCAGCGACCCTATGCGAGAATGCACCATCCGAGGTTTTAGGCACCACCTGGTACAAGAAATCCAGCTGGTCCTTGGCTGCGCCTACATAATCTACCGTGCTCTCGTCCTGCTGTGTCCAGTTGGCGAGGAGCACCGCAAATCCGATGCTAGCCGGGTCCGCGGCACTCCCGTCCTTCATTAACGGCTGCGGCCCAGTTACGTTGCCATTTGACGCGCCGCGGTTGAGCACCGTCGTGCGTGCAATATCAAACAATGGGGCCAGGCCCGTCGCGTTGCCATCTCCGAACTGCTCTATCGATGTTGGTGGTGGCAGTGAAGTGGAGGAGTACACTGAAAACCCGGTCGCGTTGAGTGAGAGAATGGCCTGTGCACGTGTGCCTAATTCCCAGCTGCATGGTTTGGGAAGATAAATAGGGAAGATGTGATGAGCGTTTTTTGAATGAAAGGGAGGAAGAGATTAAGGGGCAAGAGATGAAAGGGTGTACGTGCAATGGGTACGTGTTTGGTTAAACGAGGGTGAGTGTATAGGACAACGAACCTGGCTTTGGCAGCATCAGCGAGTGACACACTAATTAATTCAACCTGTGAGTCTGTCAAGTTCTGACACTGCACGGCTACTGGAGTGCATATCATCAGGAGCGTCACGAGTGCTGCCATCTTCTTAGCGGAACGTCTACTACGTCCATAGAGAACATTGGAGAAGAAGCGAGAGGAGACATTCATTATCGTGAACTCTCCAACCGTGTGCATGTGTGCGTGTGTGGGGTGCTGTGCTCCACAAAGTCCTGGTCTCCGGGTTAAAATTGGTGGTTAAAATTGGCTCAAACCAGACTGCCCCTCCCAAAACAAAGTTCTTGTCAGCCTCTCGCCAAAAAAAAAAGCACCGCCTTGAGGGATGAAATAGGGGAAGACGCTAAGTGAGAGATGTTTGGAAGTACGGGCAGTAACTTCCTTGGCAGCTTCATGTCAAACGAGAAGGAAACAAAATGACTAATCTTCATTATGTCGTGTGTTCTTGATATGTTTGGGGTCCGATTATTCTTGGAGTAATTCTCGGAGTGTTGATTCCAACATGGGACTACGTTGCCATATTGGGTTATCACATTTCACATTATGCAAGCTGCTTGAATTAAAGAATCTAGGAACCCCCTTAGAGCAGAGAAAAAAAGAATAACACGGGACAGAAGTAAAAGAGATAAAAAAAGAAACTATTCAAAACAAAACAAAGAATGATACAGCGAAATCAAGACTGAACTTCCGTGTTATGATTTTTCACAATTTTCCGTCGGTAGTGCATCGTGAGCTCTCCGGACTGCTTCCACACGAACTGTCGTACGGCGCCAAGAGTCATGTCGAGCGGGAGCAGCACCTCGTTACAAAGGATCTCATACAAGTCCTCCGCCCGAGGCTTAGGCTTCCCTGTCGGCGAATGTTCTCGTTTCTCTTCCTGGGGTTGTGGTATGGGCGTGGGACTCGTCCGCGCGGAGGACGCATTAATCTTGTCTAGTTTCTCTTGGACCTAAACACAAATCAAGAAGAAAAAAAGAAGGAATAAATCACTCGGTGCTCAATACGATCAATATTCCCTTCCCTTCCTCTCTACACTTCGGTGCCGAGGAAGGAGAAGCACTAGAAAGATTATACTACTTACGTGTGCACTCAGCTTCCGCACTCTCAGGTTCCTACTTGCGGTGAGCTTCGATTGAGTCCTGAACGTAGTCACGAAGTATAAATGAGTAATCCAGTTACCCTGATCTTGCTAAGCAAGAACGACTCACGTATTCAACAACTCTGGCAAAGTCTCCACCTCCGGATCTTTGCTCACCCACGGCAGCAGCACAAAGCTAATCTTGGACGGCTGGGGGACATGCGGCATCTTATTTTGCAGCAAGAACGTCATCAACCAAGGTGGCATCACTTCCTCCAATACGCCCACATCGTATTGCGTATTCGACACGGTCCCTCGGTACACGTTCAAATAACTCGGCGACGCCTCATCTGAGATCAACAGCAGTGTATGGGCCGGGTATGTATGGTTTGGTGCCTCGCTTGACGACGGCGGGGACAGTTGACCCGCAAGAATCTGTTTAATCAACGCCTTCTCCGCATCATGATTCGCACCCTAAGAAAAAACAGAAGGGCACAACCACACAATCAGCATCGGTAGAAACCCCATGAATACACCCCCCCCCCCCACAAATTCCACTTACGTTCGACCCTTGCGTCTCACCTGACACCGTTGTGGACACCGCACTGGCGGGAATAACAGGTGAAGACGTGGACGATGCCTCACTAACAGGCCTCCTATTATTAATCTTCCCTCCAAAGCTCCTTAACCTGCCTATTAGCCCGCCACTGGGCGTACTGGGCACGGCTGAGTCCTGCCCACCAGCCCCACCAGTTCCACTACCAGTCCCACTACCTGCATTCCCTGCGCTCGCCGGCGGCTGCTTCGCACCAGGACCACCCCACCCCGAGAAATCATCATCCCCCGACCGAACAGCAACCCCATTCACCAACGGCGACTGTATCTGCACCACAGACCCCTGCCTCGTCCTTGCATTAAAGTAATCATTCGACGACGCCGTGGCAGATGCGGACATAGGCTTGGGCGTCACAGTCGATGGCGAGCTAATATTTATCCCAACCTGCTGCTGCTGTCTCGCCCCCCCCATACTCCCATCTATCGTCCCGGCTCGAATCCTCATGCGCGTAAGCAACGGAGTGGGTGTATCTAAAGGATCGACGTGAAGACTATTGTTATTACTATCACTCGACGGCTCCTCAGTGATCTGCAGGGGAATCAAAGGAGCCGTAAGCGGCACCGTCCGCATATCAAGCGACAGCGGCGCGGTGGGGGGTAAGGCGGGTATCATCTTTGGCGCCAACGTGATCACACTGCTGCTGAAACTGGAATGCGAGGAGCTCCGAGTGTGTTTTTTGGTGTGTTCGGAAGAGGAGGAGGTTCGTCGCCGGGAAGAAGAAGAGGAGTGGTGGTGATGATGATGATGATGATGGTGGTGATGATGGTGCTGGGATGTTGGAACTGGGCTCGCATTCGTGTGCGATAGACTAGGGGTGAGAACACCGTCTCGGGGTTTGGCTCCAGCAATGGTTGTCGTGGGGGGATTGTTGTCATTAGTAGGCTGTTGATTTTGGTTTTGACTTTGATTGTTTTGTTGTTCTTTCCTGATCCGCTGTTCTCTTATAAACCCAATAAAAAGATTCCTCAAAACCCATCTCCCAAGATTCACTAAACGAAAAATGAGTCCATCAACGAACCATTCTTCCCAGCGACGAGGACAAAAAAAGAAAACACCTACACTTTGACTCATCGTTAAAATTCTTATCCCCCGCGAACCCAACCTCATCCGCATACACCTCCGCCTCAAAACACCTCTCATTCAAATGCACAACCAACACACCACCTTTGGTATCCACAAACGCCCACGTAGACACCACCGCCTCGCCTTCGATCCTCTCCCTCACCGCTTCCAATGCCTCCCTTGGGCTTCTCTCCTTCCCTCCACTTCCTTGCCCCTGTCCCTGTCCCTGCCCTTGCCCCGATCCAGATCCCGCACCCTCACCACCAGCTACACTCACCGCAGCCGCTACATCCTCCCTCCCATACCTCCCCAAACACACGCCCCTAACAATATCCCAAACCGCCACCTCCCCAACCGTATTCACCGTCAACACATGCACCCGATCATTCAACATCATCGCCCTTACAAGTCCTACATCACCCACAATCACATAATCCGGCGCAGCCCCCAACGGCACCGCATCAGACGCCAACTCGCGCACTTCGTACTCCTCCCGCGCGTGTCGAGGTGACGATGACGACGCATGTACAAGGACGTGTGGTGGGTAGAGGTAGGACGAGGAGAGGGTTTCGTTGGTTTTGACGCTTCGGATGGGACTCGGCGTACCAGAGGGCGTGGGCCGGTTGTGGAGCTGGGATTGGGATTGGGGTTGGTTGTTGTTCCGGTGGTTGAAGATGGCTTGGGCGGGTAGGCGCAGACCGACGTGTGTGGTTGCTCTGGGTACGGACATGATTGAAGCAGCAGAGTATAGCGTTGCAACGTCAGCTTCAACCCCTCGTCCACTGTGTCCCGCACCTCCTCGACCGTGGGAATGGTAAGGGAAGGGGTCGTTTGGAGAAGCTAGTCGGATTAAGCTGTCGTAAGGGATACCAAACCTAGTGTTCTCGTCGTATTCGGGCGCATCGTTGAAGGATTTGGTGCGGTGGACGGATGAGCCAACGAGGTTCTCGGCTGCGGTAGAGGGCCGTGTGCTTATGGGAGAAGGAGGGGAGTTGTTGTTGCTGTTACTTCGTTTATGCGCGAGGCGTGTGGGTGATGGCACGGTCGGTGGATGGTGCATGAAGGGAGTATCGAACGGGTCAGATGGGGAATCTTGCAGCAGGTGGCCTTTTACCACGCCTGCTCTAGCTATTCTCCGCTGGGGCACCTGCCAGCGTTTGATGCTGGAGGTCCCGGAAGCAGTCCAGAGGAGATTGTCGTCCATCGCGACGATTTTGTTGATCCCCTCCGAGGCGTTCTCGCCTGACTCGTTGCAAAGAAGGATGCATTCCCCTTCCGAGACATCTGTGCAGCCTTCAACGTCGACTTTGCAGACGAGTCCGGATTTGTCGCCCGAGAAGAAGACTTCGAGAGACGGATGGGAGGAGTAGAGGGACCAGACAGAGTCGGTGTGGTGTGTGAAGGTATGTAGGCATCGCTGGGAGGCGAGTGACCAGAGTTTTATTGAAGCTGGAAATGGAATGGAATGAGCGAGTGTTAAATTAGACGTTAATGGTATTTTGGTACTTGCCATCAGCTGAGCCTGTTAGCAGCTAAGGGTAGTGTGAGAATTAGGGAGAAGTGATGGAATGGAAGAGACGGCTTACGTAGCGGGAATCTTCAGATATTAGGATAGTTCGAATATTGTCAGTGTGGCCGACGAGTTTGCCAGTTCGTTTCCTGGTTCTGGGGTCCCATAGTCGAATCACTCGTTCTGGGGATCCAGAAGCAATCGTAAGACCGAATTGATCAGTTGCCAAAGCGTAGATAGATGCTTTTGAGGATTGGGCGTCGGGTAGGATTAGTGTTGTGAGCGGATCTGATTTAGATGATACGTTGAGGTCCCATAGTTTTATACTTTTATCAAATGAGCCGGATGCGACCCATCGTTGTTCACGACTAAGAATGAATGTCAGGCTTGAACTTAGTGCTAGAAGTGAAAGGAGGGATTACCTGTGTGCTAAACAGCGCACGTAATCGTCGTGCTGGCCTATTACGGTAGGTTCGGAGGGGAGCTGGGAGTGCGGGTTCCAGGCCTTGACGGTTCCGTCAGAAGAACCAGAGATGACTGAGGAGATATGATCATTGCGAACATAAGGTCTATAAATAAGCAAGCGCACGGGGAAACGTGGAACACACACCAGTCTGGTTATAGTCAGAGAGGATGATGTCGTTAACCCAGTCGTTATGGGCTTGGGCGCATTGCCGAAATGAGCTGGGCTGAAGGGAGAATAAAATCAGTTAAAATCAATAATGAAAGCAATATATTAGGGCGCACAATGCCAGGTTTGAAGGCCATGAGGTCAGTCTCCCACTGCTCCTCGTAAGGGATGACATTAAGCTCTCTCAGCATTCTCCTTCGTCTTCTAGACGATGATAGTGGGACGTCGCCCAAAATATCACCATCACTCGTCACCCGCTCATCCGCATCTTCCTCCTCATCCATATCATCTTCCCAGCCAGTTAAAACCTCCCACCGCCCTCTCCCACCCTTACTCTCCCTCTCATTCTCCGGCACCCTCCTCCTCATGGGCAAGCCAAGATCCCAGGACATAATCAGGCCATCCCTCCCTCCAGAATACAAGATTCCCTGGGGTGAGGCACGTCCCGCCAATATCGTGGACGTATCCAGCGCAAGCGAGGCAACGCCTAAACGATGTCGTGGGTGGCGCGATCTCTCACGGAGTGCAAGCTCGCGGTCCTCAGAGGCATCCTGGTCGGCTCTGACAAGTAGTGGTGCGACTTGGCCCAGACGCGACACTCCGTGTGGGGGAAGTTGGAGACGGGGGACTGGAGTGGTCGGTGGAGGGATAACGTAGGACACGCGGCGTCTGGAATGAGTCATTTCTTTGGATGGTCAGTATGGGTGTTTCGAGTGACTGCAGGACGCGCAGTGCATTGGAGGCGGATGGCTTGTCGTCGTTGTTGGAGGCGATGACCGAGTTCATCACAACCATTTTTTCCCTTGTGCCTGTGCCCTGTTCTTTCCGGGTCACGCAGCCGAGTTTGCCTTACTTGTACCTAGATAAATATGTACAAATAAAACTATTGTTTGGTTTTGATGGATTAGTCAAACACTGGCAACTTGAACTCTTTCCTCTTACCAACTACATACTCGACAAATGCCTCCAGCCATGGCACAGAAAGACAAGTCAAACAAGCTGGCGTTTTTGTCTATGCCTGCACCAGCATCCTATGTCGCGGGTCTAGGTCGTGGGTACGTGTTTTTGGGACTATTTCGTGGCAAAAAGTGTCGCTGAACACGAGTTACAGTGCTTCGGGTTTCACTACCCGTTCTGATATCGGTCCTGCTCGCGAAGGACCCTCTGCAGAGGTGATTGCGTGAGTAGTGTGAGTTTCTTTTCCCTCCTGGAATGAATTTCTAACAGCAATAATCTCTCTTGCAGAGAGGCGCAGATGAAGAGAGGGGAGGAACCGGATTATGACCCCGACCAATACCAAGATCCCGAAAACGAGACGGGGCTATTTGCAGGGACAGTATACGAAGCTGATGACGAAGAGGCCGATAAAATATACGCTAATGTAGACGACGAGATGGACAAGCGAAGAAAGAACCGAAGGTGCGGCATAGTCTCGTGACCCTCCCACACCGGTTACTCGTAACTCCTAGCCATCTCATACAGAGAAGCCCGCGAGACAGAAGAAGCCGCCCGCGTGCGCGCAGAACGACCAAAAATCCAGCAGCAGTTCTCCGACCTTAAACGCGGGCTGGCAAGCGTGACCGACGAAGAGTGGGAGAGCCTCCCTGAAGTAGGCAACCTCACCAAACGGCGCAAGGTCAGAGAAACAAGGTTCTTCGTCGTTCCTGATAGCGTCATCGTTGGTGACCGAAACAAAATTGGCTATGAGACCCATTTGAGCGCTGAACAACCAGATGGGATAGCATCTACCGTGGGAGAGACCACGACGGATTTCGTGGAGCTGGGTAATGCCCGTGATAAGGTCTTGTCGTTGAAGCTGGACCAGGTGAACATCAAGAGGTGTTTCCAACATTGATTCCCATTAATCTATGATAGGTCTCGAGCTCAGCATCCGGTCTCTCAACCTCGATTAACCCCAAAGACTATCTCACCGACCTCAACAGCGTTGTTCTCAAAAGCGAAGCCGAAATTGGCGACATCAAACGCGCTCGCATGCTCTTCGACTCTCTCACCAAATCAAACCCCAAACACGCTCCAGGTTGGATTGCCGCCGCCCGCGTCGAAGAACACGCAGGACGCATGGTCACCGCGCGGAAGCTTATCATGACAGGCTGCGAAGAGTGTCCAAAAAGCGAGGACGTCTGGTTAGAAGCTGCCCGACTTCACGTGAGTAGTCCCTTGCTTATCCTACCCCCACAGGAATGCCTTGATTTAATTTCATTTTCTACAGAGTGACAACGATGCTAAAGTCATTCTGGCAAAGGCTGTTCAGCATGTTGGACAGAGCATCAAGATATGGTTGCAAGCTGCCCAACTAGAACACGACGTCGTAGCCAGGAAACGGGTTCTCAGAAAAGGCAAGTCCTTCCCCATCTCCATGTCACCCCCATCGGCTTATATCGTCTTTTTCTATTTCGCTAGCTCTGGAAGTGATACCCAACTCTGCAAGACTCTGGAAAACGCTCGTCAACCTTGAAACCAACCCCAACGATGCTCGTGTGCTCCTCTCCCGCGCTGTCGAGATCATCCCACACTCTGTCGAACTCTGGCTTGCCCTCGCCCGCCTGGGCAACTCTCAACACGCCAAAGCCGTGCTCAACAAAGCGCGTAAAGCTATTCCTACCTCCCACGAAATTTGGATCGCCGCCGCCCAATTGTTAGAACAAGAAACCCAGGATGAGGCCGCTGCTGCTGCTGCTGCTGCCAACAAAGAGGACAAATCCACCACCAATACCGCCACCGCTGCTCACAACAAAACGATCGACATCATTGACAAGACGATTGAAATGGGTGTGCGCGAGTTGAGGAAGCACGAGGTGTTGTTTACTCGAGAGCAGTGGTTGCAGGAGGCGGAGCGGTGCGATGAAGGTGGGAAGCCGAGGACATGTGAGGCGATTGTGAAGGCTACGATTGCGATGGAAGTTGAGGAGGAGGACCAGTACTCGACGTGGTTGGGCGATGTGGAGACTATGGAGGGTAAGGGCAGGATCGCGACGGCCCGTGCGATATTGGCGTATGCGCTCAAGGTGTTCCCGAATCGAGTCAAGTTGTGGGAGAGGGCAGCGTATTTGGAACAGAGTCATGGTACTGGGTGTGTTTTTTCTTTATTTCCTTTGTTCGTATTGGGTGACTTGCTGACGAGTGGGGTTTTTTTTTTCTTTGAAGAGAGTCTCGTGAAGCCCTGTTACAACGCGCCGTCGAGCATTGTCCACAAGCCGAGGTATTGTGGCTCATGTGGGCAAAGAAGAAATGGTCGGAAGACGGGAACGTATCCGCCGCTCGCGAGGTGCTTGAAAAAGCTTTCCTTGCTAACCCAGAGAGCGAGGCTATTTGGTTGGCAGCTGTCAAGCTTGAAGCTGAGAATGGGCAGTACGAAGTCGCGCGTGCTCTACTCACCCGTGCCCGGATGGTGGCAGGTACCAGCCGGGTAAGCTTCCCACAAACCAACCCTTTACATCGAATCTAATCCACTAACCTCTTTCCCGCTTTGTCTTTTAGATCTGGATGAAAGCCGTTGTGTTCGAGCGACAACAAGGGCACCTCGACGTTGCTTTACAAACCCTACAAGAAGCACTCACTAAATTCCCCAAGTCCCCCAAATTCTATATGATCCAGGGACAGATCCACCAGAGCCGGAAAGAGTACGGCCCCGCGCGGGCGGCGTTCGCAGCGGGTGTCAAGGCGTGCCCGAACGAGCCTGTGTTGTGGATCCTTGCAAGCAGATTGGAGGAGGAGGACGGGAAGAGCATCAAAGCGCGTGCGTTGCTTGATAAGGCGAGGTTGGTCATGCCGAATAATGATGAACTATGGGCGGAGGCGGTGAAAGTGGAGGAGAGGGCGGGAGGCGCATTGCAAGCCAAGTCGGTGCTTTCCCGAGGTGAGTCTAAATATTATTTTTTTTATTCAAGACTTGACATTCCTCACTTCATCGTACACAGCGATCCAAGCTTGCCCTAATTCAGGCCTCCTCTGGTCTATGCTAGTATGGAGCGAGCCCCGAGCAACACGCAAATCCCGCGCGACAGACGCAATGACCAAAACGGGGAAACACCCACTCGTGATATGTACCGTTGCCCGCCTGTTCTGGGCAGAACGCAAAATCGAGAAGGCGCGCGAGTGGTTTGACCGTGCGGCGAAGGCGGCGAGCGCGGACGAGTTTGACTCGGGGGATATCTGGGGGTGGTGGTATCAGTTTGAGAAGGAACATGGGACCAGGGTGGGTTGTTGTGTTTCATTATTATCATTATTGGTTGAGAAAACTCACTGGGAATTTGGTACTAGGAATATTTACAAGCTGTGATCGATAAGTGTACCGTCGTCGCACCGCGGCACGGTGCAGTCTGGCAAGCTGTCGCCAAAGACCCGAAAAATGCTGGCAAAAACACGACGCAGCTGCTCGAGCTTGTTGCTGCTGTCCTG
This sequence comes from Amanita thiersii Skay4041, assembly GCA_002554575.1. Classification (NCBI taxonomy): domain Eukaryota; kingdom Fungi; phylum Basidiomycota; class Agaricomycetes; order Agaricales; family Amanitaceae; genus Amanita; species Amanita thiersii. The sequence goes on along the minus strand of KZ302201.1, from coordinate 13,105 downwards.
TCATGATCACCGCTCGTTTTTGTTTGACTTTTTTTTGCTCCCCTTTCCCTTTCTTCGCACTTGTGTGTATCAACACACAGTAGTCGAGAGGAGGCTTTTCTTAGGTGATAAAGGAAAACACTACGGGATTTTCTTCTACTCTTTCGTTTAATCTTTTTCGTTTGTGCTGACCTTGTGTACATCAATGTAATCCTACTGACACACCAGTGATAATTTTTTATACACAATGCAGAGAGTATCAGGAACAAAAGAAAATAAGTGGCACAGCCTAATATGTGTGAACGGCAAAACAGTTCAACACGACCCCCCAGGCTAGGGGTTCATGGTAGGATATTTGGGATTCGGAACCGCCCATCTTTTTGCTCTTCCACTGTAGATACACTTCGTTTATTATAACAAACTCATCAGTAATATAATGCCCCAACACGATTTCACAGCCCTACTGGTCAGTATAGGCCACAACCACCGCCTATTTAACGACTTCAAATCTTTCACTGATGTGTGCATTCCATTCATACGTGTTCACATATACTTTGCCAGAATCAGATCCCCTCATGGGGGTGGCAGTAATAGTCATTTTGGGTAATACTCACAAGAAACTCGCCAGTAATTTCCTGGCGTTTCTTTGACTTCAATAGCACTCTGGGGCACAATGATCTTTATACGCCCCTCTTGATCCAAGATGTCAAAAAAGGGGGTCACGTCTCTATATACTCCGGCGGGCCCGGTGGGACTGTCAGGCTTGTCCCAAGGCCGGAGCCCCCGTTCGCATTGGGTGGCTTTTATTTATAAAAAGAATTGGGAAGAAACGGGATGGTACGAACCCTCATGGAAGACGATGAAGCCAATGTTATCTATTGGATTCTTTGGTTTGTCTCTGAGGTCCCTGGTTGGAAGTGAAACTCATTTGGTATCAGCCTGTAGAGGACAGGAGTTACCAGATGACTTCTTGGACACTGTTAGCTGGCCAAACTGTGGTTTTGTTGGGCACGAGAATTGTTGGAAGCCAATCAATCTCCTCTTTTATTTTCGTGACCGTGACTAGTATGACAGTGACTCGGAGGAGGAAAAATGACGCTGTCTTGAACTTGAAGAGGTGCATCAGTGATTCGAGTTGATTCGAAAGTTGCTGCAGCTGTCTGGTAAGCGGAATGGACACTCAAAAGGTGGAATAGTGCCAGTGGAGTTCTTCTGCCTTTATACCAGGGCCGAGGCTGGATATGGCTGGATAGTATAAGGCAGTACAAGATTTCTCTCTTGGTATCGCATAGGATAGTTACCAAGTGACCGTTTGTCTGGAGTTAACTTTCCACACGGTGTTTTTGTTGGGCACGCGAATTGTTGGAATCCACTCAATCCTTTCGTTTTCGTCGGCGAACACAGTGAGAGAGAAGAGAGCTGCCACAATGAAGAGACGCATTTAACGGCTGTTGTAATGGGTCTGAGGTGACCACACTTTGTTAGTAGAGGGGACAATTAGAAGGTGAAAATGGAACTGCCCACTGTGACCTTTAGAGCGACAGTGAACGACTCGGAGCTAGTAGTGATGAGTCGTATCTTGGGTTGGATGGTACCAGTGCATTGTGTTTTATGCGTAGATCCTAGAAAGATAATGCGCATGGGGTGATGGATGATACTAGCCGCTTGGTTGGTCTCCGGGGCCAAGCACAGTTTCAACTCGCACAGTATTAAAGGATAATTTGCAATCGTGGTTGCTTGCTATCGTAGCCGATGAAGGCCGTGCTTAAGCGAGGTATAATGATCTCAGCTGTTGCCTCTGACTCTCTCCTGTCACCTTCGGTGGCGACCAAGTTGATCAACTGAATATCGCATAAGCCTGAGAGCTACTTGCGGCAGCAGGATGCCACACTTTCCTCAGTAAGACTCGGACTCGGACAACCCTCTCCAAGCCAATGCAACGCCTTAACGAACTAACGACCAGATACGATGTCCAAGTTTGTACTGTACAGTACAGGAAAGCGTGATGGTCCATCCATGATGGAAACGCCTTGATACTTGAACGGCTACACATTCAGTCCATATGCCAGTGGTTCTCTCTTCCAAATACCTATTAGTATATAGTATATCATATTTTCCCCAGCAGCCTGAGGCCATTACGACGTTGGGATCCAAGAGTGATCCCAAGATTTGCCTCGAACAGGAGCATCGGTTCCACTATCTCCCACGTCGAACGGCTCCAAAAGGAATATCTCGACTCCACCTCCTCCACGCGCTAATTGCCTATTCACCACCGTAAATTTGCTAGTAGATCTATAGTCTCATATGTCCCTTTCTTACCATAGCAACAATTTATTTATTTTTACTTGGATATATCATACATACCTCCATACATTCTCTAGCACTTCAGTCGTTTTGCCCTAAACGTGTATTCAATTAAATTTCAACATACGATTGAGTTGAGTATAGCGTGACCTCCATCCCTTTTTCATACTCATCACCGAATACTAGTTGTCAGATTTATTATCATATTTATTATCTATAAATGCTCTAGATCTGCTTCGCGCAATTCGGAAACCATTCTGGAGTACTTGTTGAAAGTCTGTGACAAGGCCTGACAGGCCCCACTGTAACGGACACCAAACGAGGTTTACTCTTCGATGACGAAGGAAAGACACAAGACACAAACCACAAGAAAGAGTGGGACACATAATATAACCGCCAAACTCATAAACATAGCCAATTCCCCCTAACTCTCAGCCATTTTGATCCCATAAAACCTCAACATCCTCTCCCTCTGCCGATCCGACGCCTGCAAATACCGCCAACAAAACCCCAAATGCTCATCCCTCAACACCTCCCGGTTCGCTCGCCACTCGCGGCAGAACCAACACCATACCATCCGGCTCTGCCAGTGCTTGTCGTTCACGTGCGCGTATAGCTCGTTTGCGGGTATCAACGCACCACACATCCGGAGGAGGCCCGGTTTGGGAGTCGTAGCAATCGCCATGGTGGCCACGTCCTCCTTGGTGGTCATGGCCTCGCGGCCGGATCCAGAGCCAGAGCCAGAGCCATCACCTCCACACCCAGCCACAGAATCTGACACATCACATCTTCTCGCACTGACAAACGCGTCCAAAGGGCCCTCCCCAACTAGAAACCGACATTCCACCAACTGCGTGTTCTTCTTCTCGTTCTTCAAGTTGACTTTATGCGTAGCAAACACATGTCGACGAAACCCAACCGCACTAACCATCGCGGTACACACCCCAACCCCAGCCCCTACCCCACCACTGCCTCCTCTTCCCCTTCCTTTGTTGTGCTCCTCGCCGTCACCACCGCCAAGCCATGCACACCTGTACCGATACGAATCGTGCTTGTCGTCCATATGCGGTCCATAGATCGTTTTCGGCGGAGCATATATATCCCCTACCTCAGCCAATGAACCAGTTGGAATTCGGCTCCAGATCTGTGCGTAAGTCGGTTCGGGCTCGGATGGGGTTGGCAAACCTGTATTGGCGATCTCAGTAGAGTCGTTCGCCTTGCACGGCTGCGCATCAATCACGAGCGTTTCAGAGCTGATGTCGCCTGATGGTGTAGTGAGCCCTCTGGCAGTCCTGTCTTGGTGGTCTTGCTCGACCAACTTATTGTTGTCCTCTGCCTCTTCCTCCTTTTCCATGGCATTCCTCTGGCTTGGCTGGGTACCCACACACTCCATGTTTTGGTCCACCTCCATCTTCGCCGTCCCACCTTCCTCCTCTTCTTCAAACTCGCCGTCCTTATCTGAAGAGTTGACGATCCCCTCCTCGACAAGTCCATACGAATGTGAAAGTAGGTCATTCACAGTGCGCTGGCTGCAGTCTTCTATCTCTTCATCGTCGTCTCCACTAGCCAGGTTCCTAAAACCACACGTCAAGAACGTCAGGACAGCAGCAAAAAAAAAAAAAAAAAAACAAACAAAACGATAAGATCTTGAGATGGGACTTACAGAAAGGACTTCATACCCTCTTCTCCTTGGCATTCTCTCTGACCCTTCAACCACTCTTCGATCCGCGCTCTCTTTTCCTGATTATGTAGAGACAGGTATCGGACCGGGTGCTGTTGGTGTTGACGTTGACGTTGCAACTGCTGCTGCTGGGGACTTTGATACTGATACAAGTAGGGCTGCTGCAAGAACGAGTCTGGATACTGACACTGATTTCTCTGCAAAGCCGGATACTGAGATAGGTATTGATACTGCTGCACATACGGATTATGTCTATACTGTTCGTCGTACGCCAGCGCGCGCCAGACGGCAGCAGCCAGCGTTTGATCACGATACCCCTGATGGTGCTCTTGGTGCTGATAATGAGGCGCGTGGAGTCCGTCCACAGTCACATCCACATTAACGTTCATGTTCGGATTAACATTCAAGCTGCTGCTGCTGCTGTTGCCTGCTGCTCCATTAGGGGCAACGACGTAATCACCACCAAGCTGATCCAGCGAAACGGGCGTATACGGGAACGCCTCTTGTAGCCATCGAGTGCGTTCTTCGTCCTCTTCGCAGTAACGGGCGCCGCCATATAAAGAGTACAGCAAATCCCTTTCGTCGGTCCTATTGGAATCGCTTTCTTTGAATATCTCAGAGTACGAGTTGTGTTTGGAAAGCGTTTGAGGGTGCATGATTTGGTAAACTGGGGTACTTGGCCTGAGGAAGAAAGAAAGAAAAAATTGGGGTGCGTTTGAAGCGTGTGTGGAAGGGGTGGGATGGGGTTTAATAAAAGTGCGGGGTAGAGGAATCGCGTGTGGCTTGCGGGCTGAGGAGTGGGTAGGGTGGGGCAAGGGGAGGGGAGAGACACGCGGGGTTGGTCTTTAAGAGCAAGAACACCCTCCACCGCCAAACATCCAAGCGGCAGGGAAACAGGGGAGGGAATGGGAGGAGGAGGAATGATGGTCAAGTCCTTACTAACTCAGGCAAAAAAGCAAACCCACCTCCCATCTCACACTTGACTCGTTCTGTATACTCGTACAATGCGGGGTTTGGCCGGCAGTGCGGTGCCGCTGGTAGAATTGAGGCTCGCTGCTTGTTCTCCCGAATTTTTTATTTGTTATTTTTTACTCTTACCATGATACGATTGATGAGACACACAACGCTTGAGTGTGATAGTGATCACGCGAGAGTAGGTGCATTTCGTGTGGGAGGGAGGTTTTTAGAGTTAACGCAAGAGGCAAAGCGTGGCCTTTATGCCATTATAAAAACCAGCTGGTCATATGGTCGTCGTGTGGCATGAATATTGGCACCGACCTGGGCCTTCCACTGGGCCTACCAACTTGACAGGTGGGTAGATCAAGGACATGCAACAAGGGACCAGGACCACAGTGGCTCAGGCTCAAGACAAAGCGCAGAGTGACGTGCAATGTGACGTGCACGAATGTGACTCATGATCACCAATGACAACAACACAACACAAGAGATACAAAAAAGGCAACAAATTCCCATCATTCCGAAGCTTACGGTAATCTCCAGCTGTAACCAAAAACTTGGGCTCTTTTGCCAGCGATAAACTCTAAAAAAGAAATATGAAATTTAAATATTTTATATTGCTCCGAGGCGTCGCGAGTTACTCTCCGAAATAATCCCAACTCCCGCCGACACCGTCAACGAAGAAGAAGAGACGGGGAAGATACCAACTACGAGGGAGTGTCATATCCGAAGGATACCCGCAGCATCTCTTAAACGCTGCCCAGCAACGGTACAGGCGGTGTGTAGTAGGATCAAGGACGGGAACTGATTGGGTGCGATTGATCCCAACCTATCCAAGCGTAACCCAAAAAAAAAAAAAAGGGCCAACAACATGTCTATGGAATTCCATCTCAAAGTGACCTTCTTTCTCCTCCGGCAGGCGCTGCCCATCTCGCTCCGCATCCGGCTATACAACTTCCTCTGGGATCTAGGCATCAAATTTTATGGCCCAACCGACTTCTTCGTGCAACGTCTCCCCTTCACCAACGTCTACATGAAGCGAGGGCCAAAAGCAGTCCAAGAATCCACCGCCATCCGTACCGTCAAAACCCATACCCGCAGGCTCCCCGTCCCCGCCATCCTCGATGTCATACCAGACTCTTGCTTCCTCATGTCTGGCCTCTCGGGTGAACCCCTCAGCAACATCTTCACCGACCTCTCACCAGACGCCCTAGCCGATATCCAAGCCGCACTAGCAAGCATGCTCGCTGAACTCCGAGAGATCCCCCACCCTCTAAGCGATATGGAACCCCACATCTCCGGTCCACTTCCTTCCATGCCATGTTCCGACCTCACCCGGTTCGACGCACTCGAATTCGGCCCATTCGAGTGCTGCAAAGATTTCCAGGATTACACCCTCTCACGTTCCCCCGCTACAGGTAAAACCCGCAAAGTCATCGCAAGCAAAGCCGCGAGCATACACGAGACCAAACCATACCGCGTCGTGTTCACCCACGCAGACTTGAACCTGCGTAACATCCTTGTGAAGAACGGTAAAATCAGCGGTATCGTCGATTGGACCTGTGCAGGGTGGTTCCCCGAGTACTGGGAGCTAACCAAGGCGATTCACGTCCATCCTAGACTGAAGAAGTGGGCTAAGTTCTGGATGGGCGTGTTACCTGGCTACGAGGAAGAACTAGAGGTCGAGCGGCTGCTTTGGGGCGTTGTTTGAGTCCTGCATATACACACACCCCCTTGGTGAGTTGTGTGAGCACATCAGGGCACGAACAAGACGAGGCGAAGCATGGTAGTGTGGTGACAGTGAGTGGGATATACCGGAGAGGAATGACAGGACAGGTTGGACTCTGTGTTAAAAGGACACACACACGTGATAGTTTTTTCTCTTGACTGCATCATACGTCCTGCACTCTTCTGACAAACCTATTTCTCCGATGACTTGGCGTTGCTGGTGGTTGTGTTCGTGCTCGTGATCACATTCGATATTTATACCTCTATCTATCTATCCTCCATATTCTTGTTTATTGTGTAAGTTGTTGTAGCTACGTAGTACCCCGTGTTACATAGTGAATAAGGTGATGTATATGTAATTTATTACCCGTTCCCTTTCACTTGCTCACTTTGTGTTGTTGTTGAGTAGTATGTTGTCATACCATTACACGGACTGGTAGAAGCACAAATGGACGTACAAAACTGACAGTTGTAATAAACCAAATTCAAGTTATTAACATTTACCTGCACCAAGTATATGTTACGAGAAAACAGGACAATCATATTTTACTTGATCAAAGTTCGCCTCATCTAGTTCAGCATACTACACGTCCATTGCATCTCAACAAAAAAAAAAAAACAGAACAAACCTGGTATCTGCTAAGTTCAATCTCGCTCCATTCCTTAAGCCGAGCCCAGTGACCCACTAGCGGATAAAGGAGGAACAGGGAAGAGCAACACGCCGACGCCGCTCCCCACTATCATGCCCGTGTGTGATGGGGAGGAAGCTGTTGAAGCAGCAGGGGAAGATGGGGAAGAAGAGGGTGGAGATGTGAGGGTTGTCATTGGTGATTGTATGCTGTTGGATAGGCCTGAAGATGGTACAGGCTGGGTTGGGGTGGATGAGCTTCTGGAGGCGTTGGTTGTACTTTTGGATGCAGATGCAGAGCTGGAGCTGTTAGATTGGGGGTTCGAGGCCGCGTTTATGCAGCTGTATAGTGTAGAAAGTATGAATACTCTTGTGTGATGAGGTTAAGGAGAATGCCATACCTTCTGTCCTTTCCGGGGAGGATCCCGTGGTCATCACTTTCATCCTTATCGAATGCATTGTCTTCTATGCGAAGGTATCTATCACAATAGAAGCTGAAGCAAGGTGAGGGACGCAGCGTTAATTACTGACATTACAGTTCCCGCTGTGATGTTGACTTTCCAGGTCATATTCAACGCATTTGTAGGGCCAAAAGTGAATAGCTGTAAAGTTTAGACTTAGTGATCGACAGGATGTTGGTTAGTTTCTACTGACCGCTTGGTCATCATCATTATCTACAATAAAAAACATACTGTCAACTCCATTTCAAGAGATTCGGTGGAACCGCAACTCACCATCAAAGATGCCTGGTCTGTATGGAGCAGGCCCGCCTTCCCATGAAAAGGTTACCGTCTCTGTTGATGAGATAGGATGAGTATATCTCGGGGCATAATTCGTGTAACGCACGACACTCGGTTATGGGAGCATTACTAGCAGAGTCACCCCGTCAAGAGAAGTATCGCTTAGAGTCAGGAAATCGACTTACGGTCCACTTTTTAATCTGATACACCAAGCTACTGGAATGAAGACAGTCGTCCAGAGGATGGTCGACAGCAGCCAAGACCTCCAGAATAGTTGCAACATTGATATTCCCCAGCTACGAATTGGTGTCGATAGTGTCAGCAAAGGTCAAGAGTAAGAAGTAATGCCCCCCCATCATCGAGAGGGCAAGACATATAACATTAACCCAACGACTTGGTACGTACACTTCCCATGCATGCCCAAGGGCTGTGACTGGAAATCAGCGCGAGTGATAGCAAACTATACACGTTTGCATCTAGCATCTATAAAAGAAAGAGAACAAAGTTGCGGCGTATTGGGAATGGTTCCCTTGCCCTGGATGGCAACATGGGAAAGTGGGTAAACGCATTTCTGTATGCGCGCAGTGGAGTAGTTGTAGATGATTGATCGCTGGAATTTTGAATGATGGTGACCAGATATCGAGTTTGACAGGCTCGGCATCGTGTTCGAAGGAAGGATTAGCTTATCAATCTATCTACCTGTATAGCGTTGCCAGGTTTGATAGTTACCGTACGAAGAATCCTTGCTATACCTGGTCTAGCTTCAATCCCTATTAAGCGTCCCATTCCCAATCAATCATTATTTATCGAGTAGTCAATTTCCTCTGAGTAAAGAAAGACATGACGGTTGGGATCAATAAGATATTGGTGATCGCGTGAAAGCATCAAACCCAACCGATGATGGCCAGTACTCAGTGTCTAGAACAATGGGAGCAGAACTTCTCTTGGTCTTCTTTGGCGAGTGGAGATGGATTGTTTGCCGATAGGGCACCACTGAGCCGAAAATCGGCAACAAATGGAAGTGCATAATAGAAGGGGGACAATGCGAGAGATGTTTTTTCATAGAACTGGTTTTTTTTGGAGAACTAACTAACCTTGAGCCTGAAAAGCAATTCTCGAACAGTTAAGCTTGTTTATTCCTTTCATCGACCCACAGTAGGAGACTCAATTGAAGCTCGCATACAGGGATCGAGGAAGATGGGGACCGTGTGCCGCAGCCAAGCATGCTTGAGAAACGACTTTAGAGAGCTCCCGAATCCACTTGCGAATGCTGTTCGCTGAAGATATTGATTAATCCTCGAATATAGAAATAGCAGTGCCGTGGGGGATCGTGGCAAGGAAAATGGGAAGCTGCTCCCAGATACCAGCCTATCTTTAATAGATGAAAGATTGTCTCCCAAATGCGGGAGGAGACTTACTAAATATAACTTTCTCGTCATCGAATACTATCCAGGATATTACATTATCGAGATTCAAGAAAAAGTGTCAAACATAATGTGGGTGATTTGGTGTCCAGCTGCCAGCGTTGCGACCATCGATCAACTATCTTTCTGCTGACAGAAAACTTGAATGGCCTTTCATGAGATGGAATAACGTGTCTCTTTGGCCTCATTCGCGAACGTCGAGTGCATATACTGTGTTCACCTATAGTTGTTCAATATAGCCACTGCCATGAAACAACCAGAAAATAAGCACAAGTCCTTCAGGTACGATACCTCAGTACCAGTGGATCTAAAATCGAATGCGGGCATCCGATTGGTAACTCGAGGAGCTTGAGAGTCTTGAACTTGGAGCTGATGGATTCCTTTGAACAGACATAAACTGAAGTGGAATTCGAATGCATGTAAGGGAGGGAGTGGTATTAATCTCTGATAAGACCACCTTCGAAACAGCTGGTGAATGGTGACTCCGTATGACAAGACGCCGGAAGCCATCATCGTGCTTTGTATCTATTTGTCACGGTTGCAGACACCATCACCACTACGTGTTCCCCAACTCAACTCGACCAACTCGAATTGAACGTACACCGGCAGTACTCTAATATAATGTAGCATCCGTTTGGGACAAATTGAATGGTACATTCAATCAACTGCTATAGGTACCTCTACTCATTTTTGTGAAATACCATATAATGATCCTTCCTACTAGGGCTATTTGTAAAGACAATCAATTCCAAAAAACCACATTTGAACTACTGATCGGGACTGATCAACGTTACGAGATTCGAATGATAGATGTATATGGCCATATGGCTGAATCAGACAGTGAGGTTTCTCTTAACTGTCGCCCAACAGCTGGCTGACAGTTAAGTCATGATCCCGCAGCGGATGCTGCTCGATCTGTTACGGATGGTTGAAAACGCACATTCTAAAGACAGAAGTTTCAATACCTAATCGAAATCGTTCAAAGGCCCGGCTGTTATGGTGATGTTACGGAGAACAAGGGAGGAGCAAGCAAGAACCATATTTAGTTGCGTTTGGTTGGGTGGAGCCATCCAAAGGTGGTTGTTTCTGGACAGTGATAGTACGGGGCAATACCTGCAGTGCAAAACTGAGATGTATTAGAAAGAACTGACAATCAAATTTAGAGTGATCGTTGTTGGTAATTTCCATTTGGGACGGTTTTATGGACTGCCCTACCCCGGTCCGTAGTATATCAAGACTTGTGGTAACAGTAAGAAAAGGAACCTTCAAGAACTCTTGACAATCTCTCAATTTCCCAGAAGCTCCAAGTAAGAATTACTTTTAGCGGTGATAAGACCATGGAATTGAAATAGGTAGAGAACTTTTATGAACATATATGACTGCGAATGGAAACGTGTGACTCTTGATCATTCCTTTCCAGGTCTAGAATGACATTTACAGTAAGTCGCTGGTGAGAATATGATGCACCAAAATACCTATGCATTGATTTGTTCTGCCCTCGTGATACTGCTGTTCAGATGTTTCACGCAGTCTGATCATGTAGCCCGGCCATGCTTGTCCTCGTGCAACCACGGTAAACCATTATCATGTCGCTTGTGAATAACATATCAATTTTTGGCATAACTATCCTGGTAGCGTGACTTTAATAGTGGTGTTTCTCGTGCTCTAAGCTATTAACCTATGCCAGTGTTCGTTGTAAAACCATGCCTTCTTTTTCAACTCCCCCTACCCCTGCCCTTGACTCTGTTTCTGATCTTGATGAAAGCAAGTGTTTCTCAGTCTTTGTTATGCTTCGAAATTAAGGTTTCCCAAACCTCCACAGTCATGTCTGTCGAAAAGCTTGTTAGCACCCGTTCTCAAGCTCATACAGACGTCCGGGTAGTATCATTGTTTCGTTCGCAATGGTTGATCGCCATTCCTGATCGTACTCCTCGTGTTGACTATGCGGGACGCCTTGGGATCAAAATTGCTGCTGGTGGTGACTGGAAAGTCCTCTTCAGCCATCTAGAGGGATCACAATCAGCTGAACAACAGGTATGATATGATGACCCTCCCTACCATACTCGAGCTTCCAATGATGTTATTTGAAGTGTGATGCCTGTGCAGCCAAAAAGCATTATTGCTTCGTTGTAAACAGGGACTCGAATGGCCGACCAAATACCAATAGATGCTTTAGGTGCTTCACCGCCCACAAACCCTGTTCATTTGTTAGAAAGGTGGACAAGCCTACCATCCAAAAGGGACCTTCCTCCCGCAAGCACCACAGATTGCCAGAACATGATTCTGAACAAGCATCCTCAGGCTCTGTAAACTCTCGAGGATTTCAACCCAAACGCCTCAAACGTGAGTCGTCCATGCCCTCTTGCTCCCTTCATCACTTCGAATCCGATGAAAATGGTAGGTCAGGAGCTCTGGTCTAAATATATCTGCTAATTCTCCTTAGACTCTGATAACGAGGTCAACGTAAAACGAGACCCAGCTGTTACAAAAACCCAAATTGAGTTAGAGCATGCAAAAAGGACTGTAAAGTCCTTGGGATCACGTTCGAAGGAACTTCGGCTCGAGCTGATTAAGGCTCGCAACCGAGTTGACCAATGCACTATTCAGCTAGCCACTGCGCGGATACACATCCGTAACCAGAAGCTCAAGAATGGGGATGTTGTGCCTTAATAACCAGCAAGTCCATCTTTTCCTCATTGTACAATATTTTTGATCTAGCCCGGTGGCACGGTATGAGAGTGAGCGGTTCTGTATGGGGGTGACATGGTATAGGAAGGCAATTGCCAAGTCAAGTTTTCAACCTGATCTTCCCTTTTTTTAACACAAGTGCTACACTTTTAAATATTCTCCACAAATGAGCTGCATTGGAGGAAGTGTAATATAAACACACTGATATTGACACCATCAAAAACGCTGAGACATAACATTTTCCTTCCTCCAGGGCCAGTCTCCCCCAAATGGTCCCTGAATACTAGTTGACGAACTACTTTCCGTTGTGGGAGGCAATTGCCGACATATGCTGTGATCATCCTGTCTTTCACTCTTTCGTGGCCTCAGCTCCTCACCACACTCTCTTTCGTCATGTCCCACCTTCCTCACTCTCTATTCGGGGTCTCTTTTCGTGATTTGGCCTTACACCACATGACCTTACACAGATTGACACAGGACTCACTGCGAGAAGTGCCCATCCCACCCAGCTGTAGCTTGCCCAGCTTGAGAGGGGTTGAGTTCCGCTTTCCTTTACCCATGGTCTCAACACCCCTCAACCTTCTGCAACAAAAATCTGTAAAAGTAGTATTGGCGGCCTTGAGTAGCTGGAAGAGCAAAGTAGTTAGAAGAAGTCATAGTAGGGCAATAACAAGTGTTGGGCCCTTCCATCTTCCAAATCTTTTGTTATGATAGACTCTCTAGAAATCTTGAGCTGTTTCAAACCTTTGAAGGAAATCCCTCCCACAGTGGTCAAAACTATGACGTATCTTGTGACAATCTCATTGGATGAGCTATGGCTATGCTCCGAGCCACATGCACATATGCATCATGATGTACATTGTGTCAAAATTATATGCTCACAAATAATTGAAGACATCTGTCAATAAAGCAGATATGGGATCATTGATTAGATAGTGAATATGATGACGATCTTGTTCTGTCATAAGCAGAATCA
>KZ302200.1:8312-33508 GCA_002554575.1 Amanita thiersii Skay4041 | reverse complement strand
CGTATAGCTATCGTATTTGTCATGGATAGCCACAGCAAGGCATATCAAGTCCAACAAAAGAAGGTTGATATCCTGGATCCCTTCGACGTGACCAGCAGCCAGTTTGTCCTTCTCGCTCTCGACAGGCATCGCAGTCAACAGGGTGACTGAATCATTAGCAGGTCGTGATTTGAGCTTCCTAGAGACATCCGATACAGCCCGAGATGAAGCATTCGTCTCCTCACTCTCAACGGGTTCTTGAGGGACCACGCGATGAACTTTCAGGTACACGGGCGGGGGGATAGGCCTCTGTGAGTTGTCGATGACACGAGCGACAAGATATTCATGTGGAGGCATCTGTTTCTGGTCTACGAACACTTGAAGTTCCGTGACCAGCCATCGATTCTTGAATTCCTCTACACCAAGTTTGGATCGCAGACAATGGGTTTGAAAGAGATCGAGATAGTGCTTTATATCGATATGGTGACCAGAAGGTAAGTCGGAAGACAGAGTCTGTGCTTTGGCTAAAGACATGATACCAAAAAGACAAAGGACGGAGCGAAAGATGTGTTGACAGTGCTGGAAAATGGATATGGGCGGTTTATAAGATACCATGAGCCTCCCTACATTGTCATCAAGGTATGACGAATCTTGATTCATAGTCGAACTCGTGTCTTCAGTTCGTGCCTCCGACATGGCAAAATATGCTTCTAATCCTCTGAAAAGGGCTCCCTGAAACAATCCCCAGTCCTAAATAGGATTTATTACACCTTGGAATGTCAAATCTTGGACCCAGAAACCCACAGCAAGTAGTCTCGTTTAGGAACAAGAACTGTATGGATTGCCGTTGGAAGTGGTTGATGGAGAAGGTGTGTTTGTTGTTCGCAACGCCCATGTTGTCTGTATTGAGAGCGCGAGCCGTGAACCTGGTAAGCCACGTGGCTGATTGACCTGATTCTATTCCTTTTTCGTTGGCCGCTCGCCCTGATGTCGGGCTCTTCGCAGTTCCATAAATCCATCATAAATCCCCCGCTAAGTGCTTCTGGATTTCTTTATACGGATTAACCCCACTTAGAGTACCCTGCAAGACATGAGGCAGTATAATCCCAACTGTGCGCCAATATTAGGACTCAGAAGTCGAGAAGATCGTTCACATCTTGTGCGAACCTCATATATCTAGGTCGATACTCTTGTAGTAGCAATGTCTGATTACTGCCATCTTAAAACGATGCGAAAAAAAAAAGCAGACTGCTGAATGGCCGGACTCTATTCTAGCAGTGATGTTCAAGTTCGCCAAGACAAGGATGCTTCGCAACCTCCATGACAATGTGCAGGGTGATCTCAAAGAGCAAAACAGCCCATTGGTTCCTCTCCGAACTGACGTAGTACACTTGTTGTCCTAGGATGTTCAGGGATCAGACTGATGATTATCATACTACAAGCTAATGATTGTTACTTCCTATTCGACTAGTCCCATCACGGAATCGTAATTGGGCTTGATGAGACATTCGGGTAGTTTCATTTCCGACCTATTTCTTTCAATCCAAAGTAAAACCATGAGTAACTACATCGTGAACACATTATTATTCTCCCGTTGCCCAAGGCCATGGGAACGATGAATGATAACGAAGAATCTTCATCTATTCCAAAGTCAGAACCTCATTGCATCCTTCTCCACCTGTACCCTGCTTCCTGGGCTCATGTTCTTGCCGTAAAGAACTGTCGTTCGGGCTCCACAGCCCCGTTGTACATGTCCTCTTTCTTCTGCGCGGTTAGAGAGGGCCCAGCCTTTACACCAGTTTCGCTTAAATGTGAAAAGTTACCATGTTTCAAAGTATGCAACATGAATTGAATGAATTGGGAATGATGTCTGTCCCGAGTCATCTGTCAGCGGATCTACAAATGGGCATGGGGTGTTGCATGCAGGGATGGACTGGACATGATATGATCCAACCCCTGATCGTAGTATATGGACAGTTATGAGTCAGTAGAACAAACAATAAACAAACCAAGGACTGGCCGGCAGGAATTGTATACGTGTTGTATTTCCCTTTTCACAGCAGTGCTTGTTCAATGACTTACCTTTTGTAGTCTCCGTTTTCTCTATGACAAGTGCGAAAATGCGCCACCTATATCCCAGCCTTTGCTCAATCCTCGTTCATGCTGTGTTCTTTCTTGCGGCTTTCTAACTGCTTTCTGCTGACAGCATGGGACCGTCATGGAACAGGAAGTTTGGTCTACTATTGTAATGCCTCACCACCATCGATTGGCAAATCTTCATTTGCTAGAAGTATCATACATCAGTCGATCTCTCACCTTTCATAAAAGATGACGAACCCTTGCGTAGTTTTTGTTCTTTTGCTTTCATCAACACTTCTGTCATTTGGGCGTTCTGGGCGTCATTCAGGGTGCATAGCGCCGAACGAGGATTTTTAAATGAATTAATGACTAGTCCTTTTTCGAGTAAGTGATGTTGAGTTGCATGCATGACACCTCCTTGGTCCACGGAAAACATGCCTATGTAACGTGCTCTCGACATATTTGGTTATACTATGTTGCAGTAGCACACGATTTGCGGGGAATAGCACATCTGTATTGATATATCCGGCCAGCAACTTCCAGCCTTCATCGAGCATCGAGCTGACTCAAAGATGTTGGAATTCAGTGGGTGCATGTTACCCGCGTCTGATTCTCCGCTCTTGATGTCAGTCGGCTTCTCCATCACCCCCTCAACATCTTCGTTTTGTGACTTACGAACGAGTCCAGCATTAGATACCTAGAAGATAGAGAGGTAGCAGAACACTTGGAATTGTGCAACGCGTCCAGATGTACTTACACTGCATAAAATAATGTCGCTTTTACTCTTTATGTGGGCGAGATGAAAATGTGTACTAACACCTTGATGAGATCAGGATACGTTCAAATTCATGTTAGCGATACTGGATTGTTTGGCTGCTATCATCAATCCGATGCTCATGGACACACAACGTTTTTACCTCCTTTAAGAGGATGGAATGCCATAGTCATAGATCCGTTGTTGAATCATATTTGAGAGTAGCGAGAGTGCGCCACAGTAGGGTGATGTGCATGATACTTGAACAGATGAAAACAGTAAATGGATCACCACGCAATGAATAAACTGGTGAATTCAATCGTGAAATCTGTAGAGTAATCTTAAACAAGCCAAGGACAAGACAGTAGGCATTCGATAAATACTAGAGGCATAGAGATAGCCTGAGCAACAGAAATAGTTTATTGGCACAGAATGTTGTGCCAAACTAACAAGGAAAACGAGGCGAGACGAGAAGCTTCAAGGCATGATAAATAAATATTCAGGGAACCTCTGCGCATGCGAGGTTGATGTATGAAAAAAGCTTGAAAAGCTCGAATAGTAGAATGAAACTTGAACGTCTTGGACAAAGAACGCCCGGACCGAACAATAGTCTAGTGCCGTTATTTGTTCTTATTTATCTTACCATGGCCGGAATCCAACCGAACCACAACATTACATGATCACCTTCGCCCAATGCCCTTCTTCAGACCCGTTTCTGCTGTGCAACGTGCAACGTATCTTCGTCCTACTTGCTTGTCCTCAGTGTTGGCTGTCATGGTGTTCCCCAGGAAGCGGACAAATCACCGTTGAAACCAATTGTTTATCTTGCCAAATACAGTGCTTCGGATATTCCCGCCCCGGGCAGTTGTTTGAGTCGAATAAACAACTAGACTATCTCCTATTATATAGTCCTCTCACATTTGCACCCCCATCTAGATTACTAGTCACCCTTTGACATTAGGACCGCTGTACATGTTTATTTAATTCCTAGTAGTATATACTAATATTTCAGTGTACATAAGTGACAGTAGTGACCAAACACCGTGACGGCAATTTGCAAACTTGAGGTGTAGTCGAACATTAATTCTAAGAACCCTCTATACTATTTCCGAATCCCCAAGTCACCCGCGCATGACCGCAGGCCAAATGGCAGACACGGAAGTACGGAAAAAGCCTCGCTGACTGCTTGCGCCCACTGAAACGATAATGTCGTAGCCGAATGATAAGCAAAAGCGCAGACGCCTTAACGTGATGGTGGCGCGATTTATTGATGCCGAAGCCATAGAAAACAATGAAGGTGAACACAATGAAAGTGATAGCGATAGTCTTTGTGAGTTCAAGTTATTTGCTTTTTTACTAATGGCGAGTCATGCTCGTAACTTACTATGTTAGTCGACGACGGTTTTATCGATGATGCAGAGATTAAAGAGGGGTTGCATCCAGTGACTCTGCCTACAAAAATAGTTCATAACGAGTCAAGTTCTCAGGAGCCGCAGAAGACAGCTTTGGAATCTGTTGTAGCACGTTGGGAGCAAGCGGCCACAGCGGTACGAGATGGAGCACCGTATGGTACCCTATCAGAAGGCAAAGTACATGAGAATGTTGAGCCCCTTGACATGTCTCGTCTGTGCATGGAACCAACAATCCATGATATCCCATTGTGGCGAGTTCACGTCCAGGTCAGTGACTTGATATCTTTTACAGAGTAAAATCTCAGTATTTCCTAGACCTCTCAAGAATATTACACTCTCCAAGTTATACATGATCGACTCTTAAAACATTCACATCTTGCTGTCGCCGCCGTGGTCAGCCCACACGTGCAGGGTTCCATCCTGGTCGAATCACCCAATCTCGCAAACGTACGAGACCTATGCCGGGATATCAGCTCTGTTATACATTCGCGTGATATCTCGTTGGTACCCCTGGACGAGCGTGTCCACTGGTTGGAGACTACGCGAATGCGCCAAGTGAACGAGCCAAGAATTCCAGATTGGCGTCGTTTACGGTCGACCCTTTTCTTGAAGTCAACAAACGCCATTTGTGGACTAGATAGATTTGGGGGTTCGCTGGCTTTAGTTTGTGGGTGGGACAAACTCCAACCCGAAGATGGCTTGGTGTTAAATGTTAAGATCCTCCCGAGGGTATATCAACCTCCTCCCTGGGCCGTTTACGATTCAAATATCATTCCACCTAAACAATCAAGAAAGAGGATGGAGCGATTAGTTACACCATTTGCTTGGCCAGGCCATCCAAGGCAATCGGAATACGAGCCTGAATTTTTCTGGCGTCCGAATAAAAATATTACGCTTGAAGACAATGGTGAGGGTAATTACATTATTGACCATATACCCTATGCGATTCCTTTCGTCCATTTCTCCGACGTACCAGAAGCCTATTTCGAAGATTCACCCCCAACTCCTACTTATCACGAACTCTTGCTATTTCATAAGGGTGTGCTTCATGACTTTACGCCAATACCCCGGCCGCCCTACCCTCGTGATTTGGTACCTTTTTTGGAAGATAGCTGGGACCGGTATCTATCAACCCCATTGGATACAGGACATATAGTAAGGATATGTGAAGGTCAGCAACAAACGGCGCTGGGGATGATCATCAGTGTTGAGTTCGAATGCTGTGACGTTCAACTCCTCGATACGAATGTTACGATCAAGTTACCACATTCACATCTTCGCAGGCACTGGAAGTTGGGAGATGGTGCACGTGTCGTTGCAAAGATGTCTCCACACTACACGCAGGTAGGGTGGGTGATTGGGATAGATCATCGCAGAGTTACATTGATAGATCGAGATACAAAAGCCCACGTAAGTCACAACGTTATTTCTAGGACTCCAACAATCAAAGCTGATGCAGTTATATTATAGTTTGAAGTACATACATGGCAGATCGAGCCATCAGAAATTGTGGAAACAATACGTCCCATTACTCCACCTTGCGACAACTGGAAAGTAGGTGATTGGGTTCAAACCGACCAGTCCTTGTCGGGTCAAGTTCTACAGCAAGGACGGATAACAAATATCGATAGTGGTTTTATCGCCTTGTTTGATCCTGACTCACAGACCTCGGTATGTGACGACACGTAGTAATTATGGTGTTCAGCTGATAGTATTTATCAAAAGTGCGAAGTTTATCCATGGCAGATTGAACCTATCGAGAGGCTACAGCAATCGGACGTATCTTTGTCTCAAGAACAAGAGAATCCTGGGAGGTTCCCTGGTGGTGATCCTTACCGTCACTGGGTGGGCCAAAGGGTGCTTATATTAGGAAGAAATGAGGATAAAGGCCTTAGAGGACGCGTTAAACAAACTGCGACCAGAGGGCTCGTTGATGTTGAGCTGGATTTAGGTGCTCGTATTGTTCGGAAACATATAAGCCA
Source organism: Amanita thiersii Skay4041 (assembly GCA_002554575.1). Lineage (NCBI taxonomy): Eukaryota > Fungi > Basidiomycota > Agaricomycetes > Agaricales > Amanitaceae > Amanita > Amanita thiersii. The sequence continues at coordinate 27,302 of KZ302200.1, read as the reverse complement.
ACTAGATACACAGTAAGACTTACTTACTCTCTTGAATTATTCACTAATAATACGGCTCTTAGCTATGGTCGTCACCTATTCTCTGGGTCACCCCTCACGACTCCCTGGATTTGGTCAGATATCGACAACGTTTATGCCTCCGAGTCACGCACCCCATTGCCTACTCCAGATCAGCAAGGCGAGTCAAATCATACCCGGGATCTATCTTCACATACCACCGGGTCATCAGGTCCGGAGAATGAAGGGCAAGCCAAGGAGGTGAATCCTATAGAGAAGATTCTCATCCGCTATGGGGATCAGGGTGAGTATTTGATTTCTTCTGAAGGTCTTCATAACCACATGGTTTACAGAACTTCCTCATGACTGGCCTTTGGATCCCGCTTTAGAAAATAAGAGAATCTGGGTTTATGTGCATAACTCGTCTCCAAATCCTGTATTAAACGAAGCAGGATATCAGAGAGGTGCCTATGATAAGGACCGGGGCATGATTATGGAAACGCAAGGTATCCATTCAATCAAGGTTCATATTTCACGCCGAAGATGGGTTATTGACATCCCAGCACGCTTCCTATTTCCCGAACAACCCACATCAGCAAAGCAAACTGTAGTTGTGATGGAAGGTGAACACAAAGGTTGTGTGTTCAACACTCGGAAGAGTGACGTTCCCGATCATTTTGTTTTGGTTCCAATGAGAGGACACCGAGTAAGTAAGCGAGCAGAGATAACAATGAAAAAGAGTAGCTTGGCCCGGTGTGATGCTAAATAGTAGTCCTGACTGTTGTTATGAGATAATTCTCAAGCATTGACAAGTACTGTAGTATAATTAGATGCAACTAACTGTTTACTGTGATCAGCTGTATTATACCCATGCATTGATAAACTGATGAGGGAATCTCGTTGATTATTGTGAGCATGAATCATTATGACCTATTGACGACATCACTAACTACAGTAGGCACACAAAGATTCAGAGACTTCTTCTGTCATTATATTACACGCAGTTTAAGCAGCACGAGAGATATCCAATGTTTTGTTTTTAGAAGCTAATCAACTCTGTCAAGAAGAATTTCATCCTTTTGATCTTGCTCTGGACCTTTTTCGCTGAAGTCTTTTAGACTCGATGTCGCTTGACGCATAGGGCAGTTTTGTTCTCTGTGTGAGGGGTTTCTTTGAACACCAGGCGTTCCAAAATGCATCGTGGACATGGACTCCATCGGATTCATACTCGATGCACCCTCTTCTTCAGCTCTCTGCTGGGCTACCCGAATTATAATGAGGTTAAAAGCAATGCCAATCATTGAAAAGTTCTTTAGATTGTGTAGCATTACTTGATTATCCCTCGGTGAAATTGACATTAACTCACAATAGCGTCACTGAGTGCCTGGAATATAATGACACTGTCTCCCAAGCCTCCGATTCCGGGGATCAAGGAGAGCAAGAGAAGGATACTGGTCAGTGTGTACAATAGACCTGACTCGGCGACTATTCTCATGGTAAGACGGAGACGACGGCCCGCTTGAGCAGAGAACCTTGTCACGAGCCATATTTTGAACGTGATAGCAGCTATCAAAATTCAACGAGTGATAAACTCGCCAGTAACAGGGGGTGGGAAACACATACACGTCGCATAAATGTTAAGTGCTATAGTGCAGGCATAGAATACATCTTGGATATGCCCAAGTTGAATGGGTAATTTGGAAGAACCTCTGTCCCGGAGGACAGACCAGCGGGTGTAAATGATCGAACAAATTACGTCGCCTATGCACATTAACATGGGAAAAATGATGATTAGCACCTTGTTGTATACCGCCCAGCAGCGGTATATTTAGTATCATGATCGTTAGTGAATAGTATTTATATCTTCAAACCCATAACACTCACCAAAACACTGTCAGCGGTGATAATCGTCCACTTTTCAATGGAAATCTTTTCATCGAGTGTTTAGTATGAGACGAAGACATGGTAATAAAATCCCAACCGTTGCAGTGTTCCAGGGAGTATGGAATCCCTTTGCCCCACGAATAGCAACCGAAAGTGTTTGAAGGATGGTGAGCAAAAGGTCGGCGGTTGTGAAGAAGAAGAGGAGAGAGGAGACAGCCAGCATCGGCCACTTTATTGCTCTCACATCCCGAAGTCGCCAGCCTTCGTCTACAAATAAGAGCCACCGTAGGGAATGAACTGTACTCGCAATGTACAGGCCATAGAGCAGGGACTGTACGAAGGTCCCAGATACGAAAGCACCATTCACGGAAATCATGCTTGAAACTGGTGTTCGTTCATTTCATTTAGGGCACCTGAGTGCAACAGATATAGGGTGGCGGGGTGAGCTCAGATGAATATCACTTACTTTGGAGTATTAGCAAAGCTTGTTGGATTGATAGAGCTGATAATCATACTTTTGATAAGTGGAGCAGTCTCAACAATACAGACAGCGACCCCACACCACCACGTAAAGATATCAAAAAATGAATGGGAGGATACCAAGATGGCTTATCATTGTGTTGAACCTGCCAACCTTACTTGATATTTCGGAAAGACAGGCAGATAGCATCGTCGTATGTATATGCACAGCAGCTGAGAGAAAGAGTGAGCGAAATTATTCGCTGATAGCTTGAGAGGGTATGCACCTAGATAGAGGTTAAGGGAACGATTATGGCTAGTGAGCAAACGATTTCACACGGGCTCCAACTGAGTTGTCGTTTAAATACTTCAATTAATACATTCTGTACCGACATGTCTTGGCAACGCACAGCATTGATTGTCAGCGCACGTTCAAGGATCAGACAGAACCCGTTGTTAACACAAAGCGTTTCCTGACGTAAGCAACAAGAGGTTCCACTGTTAGGGATCTAATTCATTGAAATACGACCAATGTCGGCACTGTTACACATTCATGGCAGAGATACATATCATGGCATTAGTAGATGGCAAGGAAGATGATAGATGGGGATAATTGAAGAGTTCGCCCTCGATTTTGGGTCGGCTGCATCGGATGTAATATTCAGCAGATGATGTGCATAATATTATCGAAATTACCCCTTGTGTCCCTGTACGAGCGCTCCAACACCTCCGATGTGGTAATTAACAGGGAACTAGGGATATATAGCATGAGGGCACAACATAATGATTTCTTGATAATTGGTGGGTGTGGCGTAGAAGACTGTGTGTGACATGGCGAGGAGCCGCGGACCCATCGCAGTCGATCTTGCTCCTTCTTGTAACGTTCAAATCTGTATGGTATACGTACGTAGGAAATTAATTATACAAGGGCGGTCCATTCGAATATTGGCCTGGACTCTGGAAGTAATGTCGTTGGACGTGACCATATAAACTGGGGTTGTCCTCAATGACGAAACGGCTGACTTGCCGACATTGCCGATCTTAGGCTGCTTATAGTCAGTTAGGTGAGTTGTTAACAAGACGACGCCGACAGCTATTGCGATTACAGTGGACTCCTCTGGGCGTGTAATCCAAGGGTGTGTGGTAAGAGGAATGCCAAGCATCCCGTCGAACGGTACCCAACCTAGAAAACGAACCCGCTTTGGGGATCATGCCGCATTCATTTCTTTGAACACGGTAATCGGCAATCAGGGAATGCTATTGTTCACAGTCAAAAGCAAGGCAACCATGAATTGCAACGCGGCGGATTCCCTTGTGAACCCAAGATACATAGGACTGCCGTGGGCGCCGCGATCGGGATGTCGAGATATCGGCCAGCCACTCCGCGACATATACCTATTTTCATACTCAGTCTTCATGTAGCCAGGTCTCAATCATTCATCAGTCGCACATGCCAGGGAAAATGACGAGTACAACTAGATTGAGTGCTGCCATTGCCAGCCTCGAAAATTTCAGGGTCTTTGTGTATCGGCATTTCGGCAGATAATCTCTAGTTCCAAAAAAAAATAATCGCATCTATGGGCTTCTTGGGCGGTAGTGGGTAGTCACAAGCTGACACAGAAAAATCAAATCAGGCACATGACAGTTGGACAGAAAACCATCTTCCTCATATTAGCATAAGCACGTCGGTTCCCATGATCATCCAAGTCGTGCCTTGAGCTGGGTATTCCGTATTGCTTGGGCAAGCCATGATATCACCACACCTTTTCCATCTATCAGTTCTCAACACTAGCCTTGATGGATTCAGGTGATCTCTTAGGTCCCATACGACAATTCTGAATAGTGCCCTATAGTGGGTCGCTTGCGCAGCACCGCATGGTTGAACTAACTATGTATAGGACATTTGAAGACCCACCAAAGCCCCGCACAACTAGAAACTTCCCGAGCGAAGGCCCACCAAAGACCGTGATGAAGGCATAATTATCATTATGAGAGAAATCACGGTGGTTGCAGCGCTTTCTAGAAGGGATATCCATGGTTTCATGACAAACTCTGAGCGCCGAGGTGTGAGACGGAGGTTACGTCCGAAGAGAAGATCGTGGGAATATCTGGTTCTTCCCCTGTATTAGTAAGCTCACCACGTGGGAATGCCCAAACTGCCTTTCACACATCACTCTGCTGTCCCACCACTGACGGTGACGGGCTGACAACACCGAGAGCACCCTTGCCAGCGTTGCACTGTATGACAGTGTAGAGGCATAGAGCTCTTTGACTTGCGCTCAGCAGCTCCTCCGGTATCCATATACCTTGAGCTCATTGTAACATTATACTCCACTTCGTGATTCTGCAATATCCCACTCTCACAGGCTCCAGACCACTGCATGTCTGATTAAGAATGTCATTCTGGAATATCAAGGTATCATTCTATTACTATGCCTTGAAAAGCCTTGGCGTGTTCGTTGACAAAGCATTGGAGTAGATCAGCATAAAGAAGAAACCATGCAAACCACCCCTCTGGATTGTTTTTGGTCGATACTCATTCTTCCATACGGTGCAGACAGCAACAGTTTGATGCACTTCTTGTATCTCATTTAATATTGACAGAACTCTGAATCCACCTTGAAACCTGTTCCCTCAGTATCATGTTTTAATAATGTGTCACATGGCCGTCCGGTAAGATTCTTACGTATATCTTGCTCAGTCAGATGTTGCCTCTCTTTTAACACAATATCCCCGACTAAATTGCAGGCTGAGATGATTGATGAAGACAATTCAGCCTGGGGTCCACCGAGGACATCCAGACGATCCTCCTGGTGGCGTGTCAAATGAGAAGTGGGTTTTGAGTGCCGCGGGTCCTCCACGCTCAACGCCATTTGGAGTGAGAAGGGTCATTTTTGTGAACAATACCTTGCAGATTGTGTTTTATCCCTAACAATCCAACGAATGAAATTACACCTACTCTGCTAAATTTACAGATTGCAATTAGACTCTGAGCGCTGTATCCGCTATCGGGACTCCGCCGGACCCAGTAGATGGGGTGGTGTCCCTCCCTCTCCTTGGGGTGATGATGCACGAGAGCTTCTGTCCACGTTTGGTCCAAGGTGGGAAAATCAAGGAACAACAAACCTCCAGATCTGAAAAAGATCATGCTTTGCAAACTCATGCAAAGATAGCACGTCAATTCTATTCACTCTCTTTGGTCGACCGAAACTGTATGTCAACATTTTTACCCCCTTTGGGCGGATCATACTGTCGAAGGTAAGAAAATCCATTTCTTCTCACAAACATAGCCACAAAGGGAATGCAATACTCCATCTCGCCTTTTTGATGCGTTCTGTTGACATTTAGAAGTCCTGGATTTCAGATTGCTGTGACTCCACAGGCTTCATGGTTTTGCCATTAGTCAAGCTCACGCTGAGACTAGAAGATTGTCCATTCTTGGAATCTGTTCATTGTCGGACGAGTCGGATTTGTCTATGTCTATAAAGGCAATGACTTCCATACACTCAAAGCCACGTTCAGCCAATCTTCTTCTCTTCTCTGCTGCTTCTACTGCCGGAATCTTAACATGTCTTCTAACCAAAACACCACCCCCGAGAAAGATGGACAATACGTGAGTAGAAACGCATTCTGGATTCCAAATCACTAATGGTCCCGCTTCAGACCTTCGCGACAGCACCATTGTCAGCCGCGAAAACTTCATTGAAACAGAAGCTAACCCGTGATATTGTGAGTTAAGATTCGCAGGATTCCGTTAGAGTAGCATCCAATGGAGCATATTATCTCTAGCATGTTCAAATGAATGTTGACAAAAAGGCGGAAGGTTCCGGTTCCATAACACAAGTTGGTTCTTTTGTGTCTTCCCGTCTTTGGGTTGTGGCTCACAGGATATACACAGCGGCTAGCGGCGATGAAGGCCCGTAATGCACCCAAAAGAAGCGTTCCCGCAGAATGCATGTACTTCTTCCAGTGATGTCTTTGCCCAAGGCTATTGTGTGCTGTCCCGTCGAACACGTTTTTTGTATGAGTAGACTGTATACTAGGATGTGCGGACATGACGCCGAACATAGAGGAAAATATAATCATCACCAATTCTTGATTTCCCCGTCGACAAGCGATACCAAAACCTCCATACTATGGCAATGTTCGAAGTGCACAGTCGTTTGACGTTTGATCATTGCCTTGAAACTGCGGTAATGTCGCCCTCGAGACAAATGAATGGGTGTGTTATTCCCACAGTGATACTTATTGATAACGCGGTATAGCATTCGCATTGAGATGCGAGTATCCCAGCAGGGAACCAATCAAGAGTGGGCTTGGCGCAACACACTGCGACATATTGCTCCAAACACCAATATATGAACTGTCACCCTTCGAAAGCCGCCTGAGGTATACAATAATGCCAAGACCACGTTTTTGAGTGGTGCCGTCATTGGCGTTTGCCACACATAACTGAAGGTAGGTTCGCTGATGCGACACTGTCGCAATCACAAGAGTTGATTGAGTTAGGCTTCACACTGTAGATAGGACTCGGAGCCCTTGGTGCTCGAAATATGGGAGAGGGAGAACAGACTATAAAAAAGGATTCAAGGCGGAGTAGTGATAGCAAATATCTTGACTTGTTTTACAACTTTGCAACCAAAAAATCATAATGTGCGTCATTACCTCATGCCGCCAAGCTGCTTCTCATACGGCGCAATCCAATTCAGAATCCGTTCCGCTGGGGGCATCCTTATCCGTCGCCGGAGTGCATCGTGAGAGCTTTATCACTGAGAAAAAGGTCACCACACAGTTGAATTCTCCTCGCTTGCCGCGGAATAGAAATAATCCTCAGCCACTCGAAGAAATAGCGCGTGCAGATTACCTATGTTATTTCAGATGGGGGGTGGTGATCAATATCAGAAAAAAAAGGTCTGATTCGAATATGTGTGGATCGTCAATTGAGATTACGTTTGGTTGTATGTACCAGTGCACCAACGTGCATGGCATCAGGCGCTAAATTATCGGGGTCGAGGAAGCCCGTTTCTGATTTCAAAAACGTACAATGTAACAAGAGCGGTCATTTTTTTATTTCCTTTTTTCTTTTTGAGTGCTATAAATGCATCGGGTGAAGGACTTACTTCCGTTCGTTTCCATTTAGGTGGAAGTTGATATCTGCAACCGAGTGTTCGAAGTCAACGCCACGAAGGGCCTAGTACTGCCCTTGACTTATTTCCCTCGCTCCTGGCAACCTGATTACCCAATTTGGAATGTTAAATTCTGTGCACCCACGACTCTATTTTTACAAACCAACCTATGCCCAGCTAGAATGTATCATTATAGTAGGATCTATCACTCGAATGCATGAAAATAGCGTGAAGACTCTAAAATGTGCCATCAATCGATGCGCGTTTGCAAATAACAACCATATCACTGCTCCACGGATGCTGCACGACTCCAGCTGCGTAGCTTTGGCCCGTATTTGTAGAAGAAGAATGGTGAAGGGCAGCCGATGACCAGACAAATAAGCGCAAGGACGGAGTTGCCCCAGCCTGCCGGAGAGTATTAAATATTTGAAAATGAATAAGCAGGATTGCTGTTGTACTCACCATATCCGAGTTTGCTATACATTTTATCCGCGAAAAGAGGGAAACCAAATCCTGCAAAAGCACGGAAAGAAACCACGCCAGCTATTGCACTTGCAGCATGTAGGGCATAATTGTCAACCTGTTAGAAGGAAAGGTAAGATTTTCATATGAATAACACGTGAAGGTGGACCCGAGCGTACAATGTATGTTTGCATGCATGTCCAATTCCCGCCTGGTTATAGAGTATGAATAAAGAGTTGCAATCAGTGTAGAGGAGCCATACCGATTCCTACTGAATAGATGAATACGCCGAGATCTAGTTATCGGCATGAGGAGGGTGCACATGGTAATGGAAACATCAAAAGAGATACCTGGAACGAACCAAAACACTCGGGCATTCGCAGTCCAACCATAGATGAGCAAGCCGATTGGTAGAGTCATGGAAGATACCATCAACAACGGCAACCTGTGAAGAGTGATAAGCTATCTATTGAAATATGCGCCCAAGTAGTGGGACCCAATACCTCATCTCAGGGGTTCCGACCCCTCCGTTCTTTTCTTTGAGTCTCCGGTATACATAATTGAGGATGCGTGCCCCTGCTTGCCCTCCCACTGTTGTGGGTCAGAAAAAAAAACCAAATTCGTGAGACCCAGTGGTCCTTACCTGTTGAACCCAAGGCTATGGCAAGGTAATGAATCCCGGCTATCCCGGTACTCTCACCATATTGCTCCTTAAAAACCTTCACGAAGGCTATCAACGGGAGAACCATGAGATGACGATGTATTGAACAAGAAGGAAAACTGCTTACTTGTTAAACTGAGGTAAAGAACACCGTAAAGCACAGCCATGTAAAGCGCGAACACTTGCACTATTGGCTCCGTTGCCAGGAAAACCAGAGGAGTGATCAATCCACGAGCCATGACTGCGGTCCAGTGTCTATCCGGTCTTTCGAATGCAGAGCGGATGCGTGGGTTACCTGTCTCTTTGCGAAGTTTCCGGGCTTTCCGTTTCAATAGTTCTGGTGCATATGTTTCGCGTATGAAAATCTATCCACAGTTGAGAGAACTAGTTACGAGAAATGTTCAAAGTGCAACTTACAAATCCTACAATTTGAAGCACTGCATCGGCAATACTGACACTCCAAAACACCCATTGCCAGTTGGAGCGTTCGGCTATCCAACCACCAACGAGGGGACCAGTTGAGGGGCCAACTAATGGAGCTAAAGAGTAGATACTCATTGCCAGTGCTCGCTCCTCTGGAGACCAAAGATCACCAACAACACCACCCCCAAGGGATTGAGGTGCTGCTCCACCAAATCCAGCAAAAAATCGGAAAACAAGCATTTGCGTTGGCGTCTTACTGACGCCGCAAAGAGTGTTGAAGACTAAATGTCCATCAGGAAATGAGTTTTGATAAGAAGTAGTTGGCATACTAAGGAACCATATGTTCGAGATTTGTAAAATAATCTGTCTTCCATACAACTCGCTCAATGGACCCCATATTAAAGGCTGGAGTATCGAATTAGCATAAATTTCGCTTCTTTAAGACTCACTTACACCAAGCGCATAAGCGAGCACAAATATTGATAGAGACATATTTTCCAACACAGACCCAGGTGGAATATTTAGATCGGCGGATATTTGCGGTAGAGCTGGTGAGGAGATGGAAGAGCCTACAGGACTTTTACAATAATCAAAAAAAAAATGGCGGGTGGTTTGCAGCAGGAATGACAATACCTTATGAACGTGAAAAAGCTAACCACAAACGTTACTATCCACCGGTGTTTGTTGCTCCAGTTCCGCGGATTCTGAGGGTCTTTTGGTCCATCCCAACCAACGATGATGTCTTCCTCAGCATTCAAATCAGCAGTAGATCCTGAAGGCGGTGTTGCTTTCTCCTGAGGTGATGTCCTCCCTGAGATCGTTGATGATCGTTCAGAGTGTTCAGCTTTCTCGATGTCTGATTGCGCGCTCCCTGCTCGTGTTGAACCATTGTATTCTGGGAAAATGTGAGTGATAAATAGCTATATGGCTCAAGGGGAAAAACCAACCAGAGGCAGAATATTCAGCTTCAGGTTTATGCACAGGGCTCTGAGAAGGTAGTGGTATGGACATGATGCCTCTAAGTGTGAACTCCAGCACCGGACAACGGCAGGGCTTGACTGATAAAGGACTTATCCCATTGTAATAAGGAGATAGGTGGAATTCAGATATTTCTGACAGATGAGAAATGACTGTTGGGATCCTGGTTCTGGGAACTAGAAGACATATCGAGGTGAAAATTTAGCGAGAGATAGTTCGCCAGGCCAAGCCTAGTTGGTATTGTGCCCATGGAAAACAATTTTTATCGCACGCAGCCATAGCTTCTGACGGGCGGAAATATGATAAATATGTAACAGATCGAACGGAGACAGTCCGAAGATCCGTAGAACGATGGCTTGTTCGGGAAAAGTCTTCACAATGGGCCACTTGGAGCGGTCAGGACTGGAAAGTGGAAACGAAGAAGAGTAGGTCACACACTAGACGACAGGATTAATTTGCTTGAGAGCAGAGAAATAATGTATTTTGTATTATTGAATATCAAATGTAATGTAACTTGAGCTGATGTTATGTTGTACCATCTGTTGAAGGATGTCATCGAAGGGAGCGTGGATAAGAACTCAAGTGAGCGACCAACAAGGAAATTGCCAAGTCTGTTTTGGTTACTTACGTAATAGATCGACGTTGGGTATTTGCTTCCCACTGACTATCTCTTTTTCTCGGGTATTAGTACCCAGGCTCTCACTTACTCATCCCTCTACATGTGAATATGTGAACTTGATTCAACAGGCACCACGGACTCTGTCTTGCTTCCACACATCTACAATGTGCACCACCAGGCTCATTCCGTGAATAACAACGAACCTCCCACTAGTCTTTTCAGTTGCACGCGGCAACCGGATGGCTGTCTCTTTGGGAAACGAGCGGCTCGCATACTCGAATTCAGTTATTGACGTACTTGCTCGCTCTTCTCAGCTCTATCTGATTCGCGTATAGAATTCTCCGACCGGGCCTCGCACAATAGATTATCGTTTACGCCTTCGTAATCAACTCGCTTTGTTTTTTCCTTCCATTCCCGTAATCAATCACTGTTTTAATCTGGCAAGATAGATGTACCCGCCGCTAAATGTGACTATAGTATCCATGAATGGATCGGAAAATGTGACATGAAATTAGCTAGAAACGAATTGCCATTTATGACTTCATGAACGTTCATGGAAGACTGTGCTATTTACGAGGTCCACTGTTATGCTTGGCATGGTCGGAAGTAGCTTAAATTGTCAAATTCCTTGCATCTTGATCTGGCGATATGATGGAAAGATAACACGCACTGCAGAATGGGTAAGGTATCCAAGGCACTGGTATCTCAGTTTCCGTCCGGATTGGGCTCCTCATTGGGTGCAAATGGTGTATTCGTGCTCTGCGACTTCCATTCCCTCATTTCGGTACGAGTCAAGATCTGGGCGTGAGTAGTAACAGCAAAAATGTATCATTGAGTCTCTCAAACTTGTCAGTGAGATGATCATTACCCAAGCTCCGCTGTGATTAAGCCCATTCAGCTGATGGTTCAATGCAAAAAAAAAATCTTGACCCTGGGCCAGCTTATCGACATGTGTATTCTAACTTTAGGAGAGTGGATATGCTATACTGTTCTGAGATATCTCCTGTGCCTCCAGAGGCTTAAAAGGCCTGGCGAGTTGACGTGCTTCTTATAGCCCCCAGACCTTCTAACCCGTTCCTGTCACCTACAACCAGACTATCTCTTTCACGATGCCTATGTTGTGAGTCCCACTCTCCATTATACTGGATCTACATCTCACCGAGTTCGGAAGATTGGACCCATCAACGAAATACTTGCCTTATCCCGCCGTAGCCTTTCCTCCGGGTTATACACGCCGCTGGCCTACTCAGAGGGCTTTGAAGGCGCCAACCTGGCTGTCAACAGACCTCCGCGATGGTAATCAAGCCCTCGTCAACCCAATGAGCAACGAGAGGAAACTAGAACTATTCCGGTAAGACGTTGTCAAGGGTCTTGCGCTCATATCGCCCATGCTGACTATCCCAAAAGCGCCTTAGTAAAGATTGGATTTAAGGAAATTGAAGTTGCCTACCCGTCCGCCTCAGAACAAGACTTCCAATTCTGTAGGAGTATCATTGAAAACGGGGAGGTCCCCGACGATGTTACTCTTCAGGTTTGTCGCTTCATGTGTTGTACAATGAATTGAACATGGTTCTTACCGAGACGCTTCAGATTATCACACCCGCCCGCGCCGATCTTATCGAACGGAGTATCTGGTCCCTTGCGGGCGCCAAACGCGCCATTATTATGTTATACAATGCCGTATCCCCCGTGTTCCGTGAAGTTGTTTTCCGAAATACCCAGGAACAAACCATAGATATGACATTGAAGGCGGTTCGCTTTGTTAAAAAATTAACCGAGGAGGTATCTGCTCAAACAGGTGAGTGTACGAAGAGCATTCAACAAAGGCATTATCCTTATTTGGTCTCAGGAACCCATTTCCAACTCAATTACTGCCTCGAGACGTTCTCACAAACCGAGCCCGAGTTTGCTGTAGAGATTGCAAACCGGGTGTTCGATGAGTGGGGGAAGGCGACGCCCGAGAGCAAAATCATTTTCAACCTTGCGGCCACTGTCGAGTGCGCACCGAGCAACCATTACGCCGACCAGGTATGATTATTTTTGATATATCACGGCAGGCGGGGACTGACAACCGTTTATAGGTTGAGTACTTCAACAACAACATCAAACAACGCGATTGTGTGACCATTAGCATCCACCCGCATAATGACAGAGGTGAGTAAACGATGTTTTCATCCATCAACCGCTTCTTATTTACTGATATGTTTTCAGGAACTGCTGTTGCAGCGACCGAGCTAGGCCTTCTTGCCGGCGGTGAACGCGTAGAGGGCTGTCTCCTCGGAAACGGTGAACGGACCGGCAATGTCGATTTGATCACACTTGCCTTGAACCTCTACTCTCAGGGAGTTTCTCCAAAACTAGACTTCTCGAATCTCAAAGAAGTATCCGACCTTGTCTGCAAAGCCTACGAAACAACCGTTCCTCCCCGTTATCCCTATGCCGGACAATTGGTATTCACCGCCTTCGCGGGAACCCATCAAGATGCTATCAAGAAGGGTCTCGATACCCAAGCCAAACGTTGGGCAGAGGTAGATCGTACTGGCCAGGGCACCAAGTACTGGGCCATGCCATACATCCCGATCGACCCCAAGGATCTTGGGTATGGTTACGAGAATTTGATCCGTGTCAGCAGCCAGAGTGGAAAAGCTGGTACAGCGTACATTATCAAGCAGAATATGCTTCTTGATCTTCCGCGCAAGATGCAAGTTGCAGTCTACAAGATCGTGCAAGAGCAGAGTGAAAAGCTCGGGAAGGAGATGACAACTGCGCTTATCGCTTCTGCATTTAGGCAAAGTTTCTCACTAGACTCGAAGCCAGTTGGGCGGCTCTTCCTGCACTCGTATTCATTGTTCCCACTGTCGCCTTCGACGAAGGAGCCATCTTCACCTGTATCCGATTATTCGGATGACCTTATGACCCTGACACCACCAGCCGAGGATCAGAGTGTTCTACGGTTTGAGGGCGAGGTAACGGTCGATGGAACTAAGAGAACTATTCGTGGCGAAGGTCGCGGTCCTGTTCTTGCTGTCATCAATGCTTTGAGCAACGATCTCAGCATTGAGCTGACTATCAGGGAATCCGAAGCCCAAACCATCAATGCGGACAACCTGCCAAACGCGAAGTCGGTAACCTACATTGAAATGTCAATTAAAGATGGCAAGTCAACTGCATGGGGTGTTGGTATTTCTTCCGATGTTGTGACATCCAAGTGTCGTGCGGTCATTAGCGCTGCGAACGGACTGGTTGGCGAGATGGAATTCCCGCGCCCGAGAATGATATTCGCACCACAACCTGTGACAAAGAGTCGTGCCGACAGCTGGTTGCAGGGAATCAAGCTGCGTGCTGGTCGTGTCCTTTCACTATCTTCTGATATGAATGGGACCAGCTCTGTTCATGTGTAAAAAGAAATGACTCGGGCAGTGCTTCATTCTCTGATTATTATTTTTTTTTTCGTTTACATTTGGCATCTATCTCATTATCAAGTCAAGCACAAGTGATCATAAATATGTACGTATGTACCAGTAGTTTCCCGATCTCATTAGGACTTGTGTTGGTCGTAATCAATCAATAGACTTCATTTTTCATTCTCGCTATTAAGAACTAAGTATAACTCGTGATAGACCGAAGGTCAGAGAACTACGAAGCGGCTAGAAAAGCTGTTCCCTTGCTAGTTTCAGACTTTTGTAACCAGTTAACGCGGATTAGTGGATTGCACGCTTTATAACTATACTCCCTTCGGCTGATGTTAAAGGAGGCCAAGTGCCGTGATAAAAATAACAATTTCCTGTTATGGATACATAGAGCTTGCCCTAATTGAGATATTTCTGACTCAATTCATGACTCAAACCATACTAAGGGTGTTCATTCTGCCGTAATCCTGTAATTTCCACTGTCACCATGCCCGCAATCAGAGGAAGCGCAAGAACTTTGAAGGATTCTCCTCGCAGGGAGTCCCACGAGTACTCAGAGATCACAATAGCTTCTCCTGAGAATAAGTCAATGATAGTTCGCAGAAGTGTAAACACGCATTATCCGCGGAGTGAAGCAGAGAGAGCTTCGTTTCGGACGAGGACTGGCAAGGTTCGTAGTCTTTTTCTACTTTCGTATCGTCCTGTCTGGACAAAATACAACTGACCCGAAAACAATCACATGTAGCGAGTAACACAGCACCACTGGGCTGTTTATGACCATATCCTCTTGGTGCCTGCTGGTACGGTTACGACGTACAAAGATGTCTCACTCGCTGTTGGAGGATCGCCTCGATCTGGTAGGTCTTCCATTACACCTCCAAGAAGCGGTTGAACCACATTGGGACCTGTTTCTCAGTGGGAAACGCCCTGCGGAATAATCCCTTTAGTCCTTATGTGCCCTGCCACCGCGTTGTTGCGTCCGATCTTTGTCTTGGCGGGTTCTTCGGTGAATGGGGAAAGACACATCGGACTGGGACCAAGTGTGAACAAAAAATGAAAATTTTGACAGATGAAGGCGTTGAGTTTACGAAAGGTGGGAAAGTTGCTCATCCTGAAACGGTATTATGGAAAGCGTAGTTCTATCACTCATGCTGCAGTCTGGATGGGATAATATGGGTGTCGTTATGCATCGTGTTGGAATAATGATCTTGGCATGAGTTTAGTGAAATCACAGCTCTGCTACTCGACTCGCACTCTCACTCCATCTTTCTTCTACTCCCATAGCAGATGACAGTACCAGAATGGAAGGTATTGACGCGGGAAGCAGCTTTTTTTTCTTCTTTTTTCCTTTATTCTTGCGGCCATTCTTTTTCCCAACTCTAGTATCTCGGTCCTGATGCTCTCAAGTTACAATATTCAAAGACAAAAACCTTTCTCCAAAAGACAGACGCTTTACGCTTTCGTGTCTCTTCTTTTTGTCGACATAAGGACTTTACAGTGCTTATGACACCAAACCTCCGCGGTCTCCTTAGATCGTGGGAAACATATCACGTGCTGCTGTTCACGTTGTTGCTCATATCTGATGACGTAACGTAGACTCAACGCTGAATGTGACAAAAGCGGGCAATGTCGACGTCGGGGCGCATAACACGGTCACAGCTTGCTCTCTGTGCAACAACAGCTACAGCAGGGGTACAAAAGCGCTCGTTCTACGGGTAATGTCTGTTATCAACTGACAATCAACTCAACCCTGTTGTCTGTCGTGCGTATACCCCACACAAGTCACACAACGAAAGGATTGACATGGAATCGCGGCGGTCTGAACCACGAGGAGATAACACCGGAACAAATCTTATGCCGTTTCCTACATCTTCTTCTCCAGAAGATGAGTCAAGTAATGTAATCCGGGTCGACGTGCCGCCTGCTACGCCTGCACATGAGTTGGTGACGAACGCGAATGTAACTGTTTCGGGGCAGACTGCATCCCTTGATGGTGTAACATACTCGGTGTCAGGTATGTGTCTTGCTGTGAATATATGCGGTCATATCAATAGTATTAGCTGCATATATGCGCATACATAGAGCACTGATTGATTTTTAGGGCCTGTCCGCAGTATACCAGTGAGCAGAGGTGCGTGAAGTCGAATTAATCGAGGCCTAGTAAAACAAATTGATTCAATTATTTTTCCTCAGATGTGACTCCTTCGATAAACCCTCCATCATACACTAGGACGCGGCTCATTAGCTCAAGTCCCCCCAGTCCTGTTCATACCAGTAGAATGCCTCGATCATCGAACCTAGGCCCAAATAGCATTAAACATACATTCAGGCGCAGTATTGATGGTTCTGCCTCCTTGACTTCCCTTGCCGTTAGTGGACTTGAGCTTCCTTCTTTTCCTAGCGGGTGGAATCCTCCAGCAAAGGACGCTAGCCTATATCATTCTATAGACTCCCATCGATCTGCAAATCATGTCATTGGAACTAGTTCTCCGGGGAAAGATGGATCCAAAAATAGAGTGTCATTTGATCATGAACGATCCCCCGGTTCTCCGAGTCCTAAAGGTTAGTAGTATCATCTATTACGTTGAGCGAATGAAATATCAAGATCTCATAGGTATGACCCGTAATGTGAGAAAGAGCGACCCAATAATCCCCTCTCCTATCCTGCGGTCATCAGCGTATGTCGATCATCAGAAGGACAGGGGCCTCCCGAAGAAACAGAATGCCGACTCACGGTCACCTTCGCGAACTCGTTCCAGAGCTGCTTCGCCTTTACGCTTACTGCAGCAATGGTCCTCTGGGCTTTATCGATCTCGCAATCACCCAGAGGAACCATTCGTCCCTGTCAATCCATTTACAGTTAAAGCTGGGCGGTTACGGATATGCCGAACCTGTAGCAAAGAGTACGAGTTACCCGGAATCGCGGCAAGCCTACGAAGTATAAATTCGTCCGAGTTAAATTATCAGTGTCACCATGTGGTTCCTTTCTCGACGTTGGCGAAAGTAGGGAACTCTGTCAGGATATTTTTGGCCGATACTTTTCCAAGGCAACTTTATCTGAACTTCCTGCTTCGACTGCCCGCTCTGTACTTTTCACGTGTCGCCAAGATCTTCGAGGATGCTGAAGTGAGCAAACCGGATATCCAAAGGATGATTGATGCCGGTGGCGGAGGTGGCTTCTTTATGTTACCATCGGTGACGGAGTCGGCACATTTCAGTGAGAGCCATGGGCATGGGACGCCTCGTGCCATTTCGCCAAGTGCTGCATCTGGTATAGGTATCTCTTCTCATATAGGGGTGGCCGCTGCAACGTTGCATATGCCTCTGCCCTTACCTGAGGAATGGACACCGTCTTTAGTATCGCCTGCTCTAATTCGTTTCAAGAACTCATGGGAATTTTTCATCGATTCACTTATGAGAGAATGGAAGACTCTTAATGTTGTTTCTGCTCTATTGCTTTCGTATGTGGTTTCTCATCTATTTTTTTTCGAAACTCACTCCTGAATGTTTTCACCTGCCAGTGCAATCTTGACCATGTTTCAGATACCCAGTGCTGCTTCAGATCCCATCATCCGAAATGCAGCATTATTGTCCTTAGTTTGCGCTTTAATGAGTTTGTCATATGGTTGTATGTATATTGTTAAGTTTGGGACTATGAGGAGTATGTTTAGAGCTTCAAGATGGGCTGAGGTTTGTCGACAAGCACAAGGTCCGTCGATTATACCTAACTTGGCGATAGGAAGCTCGGAAGTCTAAGACGTCTATCTTCTGGAATGTATGGGTGTTCCTGGCAATGCCCGCAGTATGGATGGCCTGGTGTGTTCTCCGCTTACGACTTCACTACTTGATTAAAACTGTCTGTTAGGTCTATGATTTGTTTCGTGTTCTCTATTCTTGCCTTTGTTTGGCGAACAGGATCTGTGATCGATCCTGAGGAGCGTCCGCCAATTAGTGTTGAAGCAGCGTTAGGACCGAGGATTGCGATCACAACGGTATTCCTACTGGGTCTAGTCTATTGCCTCCTGATCCTCAGGACCCTGCAACGATACGGATCACATATCGGAGTACGCGGTATAATGAATGCGCGGGAAGAAACCGAGCCAAAAAGTACACAATGGACAACCGAGGGAGGAGATAAGCATGCCGTACAGAACGAGATCAAGATCGAGGAAAGAAGAGGGAGGGAGAGGGAGAAACGTGGCTCGGGCAGCGGGTCCGATGCACGTGAAAGGAGGCACAAGAGCTCGAAGTTTCGTTCGGTGATAGGCCTTGGACTGGTAGAGCTAGATGGTGGCGATAAGCGACAGGACATGATTGACTTGGAGAAAGGACTTGGCACTGAATGACGTACCTTATAGCACATTACTTGTATCTATCTCACGCCAAGCAATACAATTGCTGGCACCTATTGGCGCCTACAATTCATCGGTGACTACGTCCGAAAGGGTCTTGTCACTCTGGTGCTTTGGTGAAGGTTGGGAGGGTCGGGCGCCTTGCGAGATTGCGGCTATTTAGTTTCGTATAAAGCATCTCAACTTGTTTGCCTGATTATTTCTTCCGTTAACCAGAAAGCCAAAAAGGTGCGTGATTGAACATTCGTACCATTGAGTAGCAATCAGGGGGAGTGATTTATGTGTTATTTTTAATGTATGATACACCCTATAATAAGCACTGTGAGAGAGTGGTATCTCCAACTGGAAGTCCCTGATCAGATTGTCTGTTGTTGTGTTTTTTTTTTTTTTTTTTTTTTTTTTTTCATATGTATGTGGTGCGGGAACCGTGGAGTTTTGTGATTGATTGTGTAGATTAATTGTTGGCGAGGTATCAATAGCCCTCTCTTTTTTTCTTCTTCTAAACTTGAATACTAGGATGAGTTGGACAGGTAAAATGGAAAGTGGGGACACCATAGACGTTTAGCTTTTGAAAATATCACAGATTCAAGTTTTTTTTTTTTTTTTTTTTTTTTTTTTT